>QLOI01000623.1:0-70380 GCA_003313605.1 Tuber umbilicatum | reverse complement strand
TTCCTATATTGCCACCGCTACATGCACCGCCACATTCGCCAGACTTTCCCCTACCCCCTTCGTACATATGAAAGCAGTTGCACCGCAGAAACCAGGGGGAAAGAGCATAAATTATAGTACGTGATCCATGGGGTTTGGTCTCTTTTCTCTCCTTCTATTTTTTTGTCCTTCCTTCCACCTATCCTTCTCCACTTGACTATCTACTGCGACCCGCCTCCTTATCAATAGTAAAGACGCCATAGCCTCCCACCCCCGGCTCAACACCTTTTTTTGAGCATCACAATTAATAACACATCGCACTATATAAATTTGATACCAAGGCAGTGGCGTATTTTGCCACAGTAGCCCGTGCCGCGGAAGTGCTGATTACTCAAGCTTTCCTTATAACCAGTGGATTTCAGATAGCCAGACTGCCGAGATTGGGGGGTAGTTAAACATGAGGGTTAAAGGATAGACTTTGGTAGAATAGGGGGAGGATTACGTGCGGGAAGACGCTCCTGAGGAGGTTTTAGATTCACAATACCGGTATTCTCGCCTGCAAGGGCGTGGGCTAATTGTGGGATTAGAACTTTAAGTTGGGTTCTCTTCTACGTTAGCAGCAGTAACCGAACATTTTGCTCTTTAACGCTCCATCGCACGTCGGGGCACCCGCTCGCTCCACCATACCCCACTGCCACAACACAAAAATCTCAGCTGATACCAAATATGGCCAAACCCCGCTCTCATGGGCTGCCAGGAATGGGCACGAGGAGGTGGTGATGTCGCTGCTAGAGCGGAGCGACACCAATCCCGACAGAGCCGACACCCTACACGGCCGAACACCGCTCTTGTGGGCTGCCAGGAATGTGCATGAGGGAATCGTGAGGATACTGCTAAAGCAGAGCGACGTTTGTCCCGACACAGCCGACACCCTCCATGGCCGAACTCCGCTCTCGTGGGCTGCCAGGAATGGGCGCGAGGGAGTAGTGAGGATGCTGTTACAACGGAGCGATGTCGATCCCGACAAAGCTGACACCCTACATGGTCGAACGCCGCTCTCACTAGCTGCTGAGTATGGCCACAAGGACGTCGTCGGGATGCTGCTGGATCGGAATGGCGTCAATGCCGACACAGCCGACACCCTACATGGCCGAACACCGCTATCGTGGGCCACCGAGGGCGGACATCAGGGGGTCGTGAAGATACTGCTGGAACGGAGCGACTGCAATCCCAACGCATTAAGCACCTAGTTTAGCCGAACCTCCCTTTCCGAGCTACCCGGAGTAGGTGTGACGGAACGCGAGGATCACTCAAACAGAGCGACGGCAACCCCAGCACAGCCAACACCAAAAAACGGCCGGGGCCGCCCCAGCCGGCAGTCAGGAGTAACTATGCAAAGATTACAAAGTTTCTACAAATTCAATTCCCAGATAATCAGCAAGCCTTCAATTAACACGATCATTCTCCCCCCTGAGGCGTCCAAGCTATCTAAGCCCCTTTCAAGAGGGTCCGCAAATTTTAGTATTCAAAGATAAGACTCGGCACCACTCCCATTTACTATCATTAGACGTCCCCCCCAAATCTAGGCAAACTTGACGGAACCAAATCCTAAACCCGCCCGACAGATCCTTGCGAGTGGAATGGCCGGCTGCCGCACTCGCCAGGCCTTCGGATCATTTTTTAAGAATATCACGTTATCTCAATAATCCCTTCAACTCATCCTATTTCCCTATCATTCCTTGTGGACCTATTGTTTGGGTTTTCCTTAACCAATTTTGCATATATTTGTTGCCCACCTAACCCTCTATATATGCACCTCTTGATCCGCCTTTTGTTTCTTTTACCTTTATATTCACCTATACTATTTACATGCCTAGCTCACCACCATCCCGTATTATAAGAGGTGTAGATGGAAGCTTCATAGATATAGATACAGACATGGGTTAGATATAGCCACGCAGTGTACATATCAAAGCAGGTGCACCGCAGAAACCAGGGGGGGGGCTCAAATTATAGTACGTGATTCATGGGCTTTGGTATCTTTTCTCTCTTTTTTTTCTTTCCTACCTACAGTCAGTCGTCAGAAGTGTTCGTGATCCGAGACATGTTTAATTAGCAATTGCGCCATACCGTGCCGTGTGGTGGGGTAGTGGGGTTGTCAACAACCCCAACGGGCGCACGCCCGAGTGAACGAACAAGTGAACGATCAACACAACCCCAATGATAATGAATTAATTAAATGATAGAAATAGGAATAACAATAGCTAGTACTTTGTATAACCTCCCCTTGCTTCCAGAACTGCAGCTACCCTATTAGGCATTGATTTCCACAACTTCTCAAAAAACTCCTCAGGAATTGTCTCCCAAACTAATGGTAATACCTGTGCCAGCCTCCTCTTAACAGCCTCCTTTCCTCCTGGGGTATCTGCAATCCTGGGATACTGCTGGTGCAAGCGCTTTTTAAGCTCAACCCATACATGCTCAATAGGATTTAAATCAGGGGAATAAGGGGGATGCTCCTCCACTTCAATACAGTTTCTCTCCAACCAGTCCATAACACTATAAGCCTTGTGAACAGGAGAATTGTCTTGCTGAAAAAGAATATCTTGCATACTAAAAGATATCATCTGATGAATAACAGGAAAAAGATGCCTTCTCAAGAGCCTAACATACCTGGTCTTATTGACATTTTGAGTAATAGGAACTAGAGGACCTTTTCTCTTACCCCAAAAGCAGCCCCAAACCATAAGTGAAATTCCCTTATCCTTCTCTTTTGGATGAACACAATCAGCCAACCACTTCTCTCCAGGTTCCCTAAAAATCCATTGCTGCCTTGGATTCCTGGATTTCTCCACACTGCACTCATCACTCCAAATGACTCCTTCAAAATCCTCCCCTGTCCAGTCCCTATGAGCTGTAGCGCACTTGAGTCTCTTAGCCACATGCTCAGGTTTGAGCTTAGGCCAGGATTTGGCTAGCCATTTCTTGATGTTGGCCTCTCTGAGTATCCTATCTACTATTTTTATTGATATTAGTTAGTTAATCATATTCTATCACTCAGGGTAGCACAAGCATTGACAGGTGTTACCAGTAGAAAGAGAAATGCCTGGCGCATATTGATCCCTGAAAGCGGATTTGGTCATTTTCCAGTTGTTTTCGGCTGCCCGGACAATTGTGCAGCAACCCTGACGGCTATCAACTGGGGTACGACCAGGGCAAGGAAGGTTTTCCAGAGATTGGCGGTCACATGCATGGGCAAGGAAGCTCTTAATTGTTGTCCACGGCCGTCCAATAAGTTGAGCAACAAGGGCAATATTCCGGAGGCAGTAGAAAAAGGCAATTATCATTCCCTTTTCAACATTGGTCATCTCTCTTCTCTGAGTTTTTGGTGTTCGCTTTTTTTTTTGGTGCAGGAGGATTTGCATATCCAGATTGGTAAACCATAATTAAAAGAAGAATTAATTGAAAAAGAGCTTTTGTTAATTGTGGGTTATGGTTGGGAGGACCCGGTGGCTTCAGGATGCCGTTCACTTTCACGGTCGCGATCAATTTAGTGATCTGGCATTTTTGACGAGGTAGCTGACTAAGCAATCACGAACACTTCTGACGACTGACTGTTAACAGCAAAGACACCATAGCCTTCCACCTGGCCCAACACCTTTTTCTTTTTTTAAACATCACAATTAATTCCACATCGCACCCCTGCCACCAGATCCACCCCCGTTCAGTCACTACTCCTCGCACGCCTTTAGAACCCTCCCCAGTTACTACCTCACTATCACACCCACGATACCCGCAAGGGCGGCAGAGCGCCGCTCACAGATACAAGGTAAGCCCTAAAATTCAAAGTCGACATACAAATATCATACGGTTGGTGCTGTTAATACCACGATATCCATTTACAGCTCAAACCCCCACTTCCGGTAGCGTTCGAATCACACTGTACGTTTCCGTGTTGCATACTATTGACACTGTAAAGTACATCACGGCCGTAATGCGCAATACAGGAAAACAGCACCCCGCACCACAAAATTTGGTGCCAAGGAAATGGTGTAGTCTGCTGTGCTTCGGAAGTGCTGATTACTCAAGCTTTCCTTATAACCAGTGGACTTCAGATAGCTAGGCCGCCGAGATTGGAGGTAGTTAAACGCGAGAGTTAAAGAATAGACTCTGGTAGAATAGGGGAAGGATTGCGTGCGGGAAGGCACTCCTGAGGAGGTTTTAGATTCACAATATTCTCACCTGCGATGGCGCGGGCTAATTGTGGGCTTAGAACCTTAAGTTGGGTTCTCTTTTCCTGCCCCCAGCTTCACGCGTAAATCTTCCTCTCTTCTTGCATCTCCATTGATATTTAGATGTTTTTTTATGGTACTGTACTGCCCTGGTTAACGGAGCCCGGAAAGGCATCATACGTTATCGTGTTGCACGACATCGTAAACTACAGCATAGCGCCGGATACCCGAAGCGGACCCCCTTATTCACTTTATCGCAGATTTGAACAGGGTTAGACTGGGGGCGCCCCCAGCGAGGCGACCCCCTCAGCAAACCTGGCACGTTTTTGCTTGCTAAGGTGGTTGGGGGCGCAGGTTTTGCTGCCAAATCCTCGCTGAGGGCACCCCCGGTCCACCTCCGCAATAAAAACAATATCTCCAGGCATTTCTTGGCATAATATTGGCATGTGTCACATGATATCACTCGATTCGATTAATGTGGGCATATTCTTGGCTGTTCACTTTTTTTTTGCTCCCATACAAAATCTTCGCCCACTTTAGTTCTACTATCTATGATACCCTCCCCTTGCACTTAATAAATAAAACAAACCCATAGTTCTATTCTCACGCACCTCCTCATCATTTCTATGCTTTTATTTTCTGTGCTACATTGATCTGGTGCCACCATTCACCCTCTCTTCTCCTCTGTTGGGGTTTCCTTGAGGGGGGATTTCACGCGCCCGGTACCACACCACAAGAGCTCGAATAACTAAACCCCGCGCTAAGAGTCTGAAATCCCCTCTCTTGGATAGGGGGTAAAAACACTGCTTCGGACAGAAAAAAGTGCCGCACCATACCATCAAAGGCAGCTTCAACGCCCTAGCGCCAGGTTCAATCATTCGAGTCCTTACAGTACGTAAACATCGTTGCTGAAAACAATGGATCGGAAGTAATGATCGGCGAGAAGGGTTTTCGCTGATAAACAACATTTTTTACCCAAAAGTTTGAGGCCAACTAACCCTTCTTTCGCTCGGAGGTCCAAGGCAATGTGCGGGCAAAATTTGTTGCTCAACCGTTGCGGGTTGAATTGGACCAACGCACAGCCTATTTGTGCAACACCAGAGCCGGATGAGTCACCTCGCCCCCGCTTTTCAGGTCCTAGAGATTTCTCCAAACTTCGTGAGAAACTGAATTCTCATTGCGCACGACCCCCTACCTCTCTCGAAAAGAGGAATTCGGATAACAGACTATAGCAGAAATGTTGTCAGGGTACCAGCATATCACCGGGAATATCAATTCGTTCAACGTATCGATGAACCACAACAATGTTGTCAACTACATTACAGAACCAGGCGCCAAGCGACAAATTCTACAGTGGCTATCGCCACTCGAACCGCAGCAACGGCACCAAGATGTGCGAACCGAGCGATTCAAGGGCATAGGGAACTGGGTGCTCGAAACAAACGAGTTTAGAAAATGGAGTGATAGGAAAGGCACTGGCATTGAACCAGTGTTGTTCTGTTCCGGGAATCCTGGGGTGGGGAAAACCTATCTCAGGCAAGAAGGCCCCTTGTCCCGAGGAAGGCAATGCAGATCTCACTGACCATCAGCAAAATAATAGCTCCCTGGTGATCGACAGCCTGTGCGATCAGGCTGGAGGGGAAGACATTGCCGTCGTGGGGCTCTACTGCGATTTCCTTGCCCAACAGGAACAATCCAGCGCAAGTATGTTGGGCGCCATCCTCAAACAACTTTCCAGCAGAGAAGTCCCAGAGCATATATGGGAGGCTTTTCAAAAGGCCAAAATAGAGTTTGGTGGCCGACGTCTCCTACTACTCGATCAGGTAGAAATTCTGAAGAAGATCATTAAATCGCTACTGCGGGTGTATATATGCATCGACGCTTTAGACGAATCCGTTCCGAAGTACCGACAGGATCTCCTCGAGTCACTGCGAGAAATTGTTCAGGTGTCGCCAAACACAAGAATATTCCTTACCGGAAGGGCCCACATCGATGCCGAAATCGCGAGATATTTTAGTAACGCGGTTAGGATATCTATCAGCCCTACGCAAGGCGATATCAGGAGTTACCTAGAAACGAGACTAGACCGCGACACCGATCCCAATGCAATGGACGGCAAATTGCGAGCCGATATAATGAGAGTCGTCCCGGAGAAGATCTCAGAAATGTAAGCAATATCAAGTGCCCTCCCGTTATAAGTCCGTCTTATTATTCACTAACAATGAAGTGCAGTTTCCTTCTCGTCTCTCTAAACATAGATCAAATCCTGGGCGAGGTTACTATCCATCAGAGAAGGAAAAGGTTGGATGAGATGACCAAAGGGAAGGGTCTGGGCGATGCATACGCGGCAACCTTATTACGAGTGAGGGCACAGCAAAGAAGTCGATCTAAGCTCGGCATGGATGTTCTAATGTGGGTATCGCATTCGGAGCGGCCATTACATGTCGACGAGTTATGCCACGCCCTAGGGGTAGAGGAGGGTTCTACCGACTTGAACATTCAGAACATTCCTGCTATAGAAACGCTACTAGCGTGCTCTATGGGGCTTATCACAGTCGAGGAGCCCTCATCTACCGTTCGCCTTGTTCACTACACCCTGCAGGAATACCTCTCCTATAATCATAACTTATTCCTAAAGCCCCATTCGATAATCGCGGAGGTCTGCCTAGCCTACCTCAATTTCCAGCAGGTCCGAAGTATCTCACCTTCTTTCCATTCGGCCCCAACAACAACACCTTTTGTCGAGTATGCCTCTCGTTACTGGGGCGCACATGCGAGACGGGAGACCACTAAAAGTGTGAAAACACTTGCATTGAAACTACTTGATAGATACGATAGGCACATATCTTCGAAGATCCTGATATTGCATGAGACGGACTTTTGGGAACGGCCTTGTGATCATAGAGGCAACCCTAAAGGATTTACAGGACTTCACGGTGCCGCATTTTTCGGATGCGAAGAGATCACAGCTGCTTTGCTAGAGATGAATAAATGGGACGTGCAAGCAACTGACTTCCATGGTAACACAGCAATCACCTGGGCTGCTAGAAGAGGGCATGGTGGGGTTGTGAGGACGTTGCTGGGGTGGAAGGACATCAACCCCAACACAGCCGACACCCTATATGGCCGAACACCGCTCTTTTGGGCTGCCAGGAATGGGCATGAGGGGGTCATGAGGATACTGCTGGAACGGAACCACGTCAATCCCAACAGAACTGACAGAGACGGCCACACACCGCTCTCATGGGCGGCCGAGAATGGGCATGAGGGAGCCGTGAGGATACTACTGAAGCACAACAACGTTAACCCCAACACAGTTGACACCAAATATGGCCGAACACCGCTCTCCTGGGCTGCCAGGGATAGGCATGAGCGAATCGTGAGGATACTGCTAGAACGGAGCGACGTCAATCCCAACACAGCTGACACCCTATATAGCCGAACACCGCTCTTTTGGGCTGCCAGTAATGGGCACGAAGGGGTCATGAGGATACTGCTGGAACGGAACCACGTCAATCCCAACACAACTGACAGAGACGGCCACACACCGCTCTCGTGGGCGGCCGAGAATGGGCATCAGGGAACCGTGAAGATACTACTAAAGCGCAATAACGTTAACCCTAACACAGTTGACACCAAATATGGCCGAACACCGCTCTCTTGGGCCGCCAGGAACGGGCATGAGGGGGTCGTGAGGATGCTACTGGAGCGGAACGATGTCAATCCCAACACAGCTGACACCAAATCTGGTCAAACACTGCTCTCGTGGGCTGCCAGGTATGGGCATGATGGGGTCGTGAAGATACTGCTAGAACGGAGCGGCCTCAACCCCAACGCAACTGACACCAAATACGGCCGAACACCGCTCTGGTGGGCTGCAAGGAATGGGCATAAAGAGGTGGTGAGGTCGCTGCTGGAACGAATTGATGTCTGTCCCGACACACCTGACACCCTACATGGCCGAACACCGTTGTCACGGGCGGCTGGGGGTGGGCACGAGGGGGTCGCGAAGATACTGCTAGAACGGACCGACGTCAATCCCAACACAGCCGACACCAAATACGGCCTAACGCCGCTCTCATGGGCTGCCAGGAATGGACATGGGGCGGTGGTGAGGTCGCTGCTAGAGCGGAGCGACACCCATCCCGACACAGCTGACACCCTACATGGCCGAACACCGCTCTTGTGGGCTGCCAGCAATGGGTATGAAGGAATCGTGAGGATACTGCTAGACCGGAACAACCCCTGCCCCGACACAGCTGACACCCTACATGGCCGAACGCCGTTGTCATGGGCGGCCGGGGATGGGTACGAGGGAATCGTGAAGATACTGCTGGAACGGACCGACGTCAATCCCAACACAGCTGACACCAAATACGGCCTAACGCCGCTCTCATGGGCTGCCAGGAATGGGCATGAGGAGGTGGTGAGGTCACTGCTAGAACGGAACGACACCAATCCCGATAGAGCTGACACCAAATATGGCCGAACACCGCTCTTGTGGGCTGCCAGGAACGGGCATGAAGAGGTGGTGAGGTCACTGCTAGAGCGGAACGACGCCAATCCCGATAGAGCTGACACCAAATATGGCCAAACACCGCTCTTGTGGGCTGCCAGGAATGGGCATGAGGAAATCGTAAGGATACTGCTAAAACAGAGCGACGTCTCTCCCGACACAGCCGACACCCTCCACGGCCGAACTCCGCTCTTGTGGGCTGCCCGGAATGGGTGTGAGGGAGTGGTGAGGATACTGTTACAACGGAGCGATGTCGATCCTAACAAAGCTGACACCCTACATGGTCGGACGCCGCTCTCGCTGGCTGCTGAGTACGGCCATAAGAACGTCGCCAGGCTGCTGCTTAATCGGAATGGCGTCAATGATAACACAGCTGACACCGAACGTGGCCGAACACCGCTATCGTGGGGCACCAAGGGTGGACGTAAGGGGGTCGTGAGGGTACCGCTGGAACGGAGCGACGGCATCCCCAACACGATAAACACCCAGTTTGGCCGAACCGCCCTTTCTGAGCTGCTGGGAGTAGGTGTGGAGGGAACGTGAGGATACACTCAAACGGAACGACGGCAATTGTGTACGGAATGACCGGCTGGCGCACATGTCAGGCCCCCGGATTATTTTTTCAGAATACCCCGTTATCTCAATAGTCCCCCCCAACTCATCCTATTTCCTTATCATTCCTTATTGACGTATTATTTGGGTTTTCCCTTACCAATTTTGCATATATCCGTTGCCCGTTGGGCCTTTCCCATACTCCCTTCTCTCTCTATACACCTTTTGATTCGCTTTATGCTTCCCATGCCCATTGGGCCAAGCTATTCCATGCCTGTCGCAGCTTACGGGTTGATTTGTATTTACCTGTATTATTGCATAACCTAGATAGAGACCATGTTGTATCATAAGCGGTGTGTATGGGAGCTTCATAGACATAGATATAAATTAGATATAGCCACATGCATTGTACACGTGAAACCTAGTGCACCGCAGGAACCAACAGGAAGAATTCATTATATCTGATTCAGAGAGCTTGGTCTCTTTTTCATGCACTTTATCTATATACTTTTTTCTCCCCCCTTGCGCATGACCCTTGGTGAAAGCAACGCTTTGACAGAAATTCCACATTTGACCCCACCCCCACCTGCTTGCTTGGTTGAAGAGCGAGGGGAGGTTCTGGTTGTGATGCAAAGTATATCTCTAAAGAATTATATTTTTAAGAAATGAATTTTTTTTTTGCTTCGGGTAAGTATATGTCCGCGGGAGTGAGCTCTAGCCGTGCGAGTGGGTGATGTTGCAACCATCCGGGGCCAGTCAATAATTCAAGATTAGATATGGCTCTCTGGTCTGTCAGCAGAGCTCCGATGTTGGAATCATCCTACAGTTAATGCGCACATGGGTGCGTATGTGCTATACTATAAAAAACCCCAACAAACGGACCATCTATCATACTGTGCTAAGAAGTCCAAAATCCCCCCCTCCGTAATAGGAGCGAAAACATACCGAAAGACTTGTCTCCAGGACAAACAAAAGAGAAAAGATCTCCAGACCTTACTAAGAGAGGCACCTCCAACGTCCTAGCAGCATGCCCGGGGCGGCCTCAGTGTGTGAGTGGGGTTCGGTCCTATTCCCATTCAAATCCGGATTTGGGCGGTGTGATACAAAACTAACATCGAGAGGGTGGGTGCCAGAACGAAAGTCTACGAGATTCCACTACCATGGGCAACAGACGAGAAATTTAACACTTTCACAAATCCAGCAACGGAAAAACCCCACATTCCCGCAAGAACACACTTCCAACCCGCCAAAAAAATGCAAGGAGCTTAAACTTTAAATTTTTCTATTTTTTTTTTAAAAAAAAAAAACAAAAACCAAAGCCCTGCAAATCCCGTGCATAAACCATCCCCCATCCCCCCATCCTCCGCCCCCCACCTTTCCACCCGCCGACCCCGCACTCACTATAACACCAAATCAGCACAATCCCACAACTCACTTGACAGTTGAGAAACGTACAGAGTCGGGGCTGGGCGCGTAGCTGCCGTCCGCCCGTCTGTACACGATCAGGAGGACGTAGGCGGCGAGGGGTCTCCCCGCGTCGTACGTGGTGGTACGAATGGTGTAGGCGACGACGGGTTCACCGGAGCTGGCACGGCTGCCGGGGGCTGCACCGGGGAAGGTGCGGGCAAGAACGAATTGTCCGTCGCTGCCGAGGAGTGGGGTGATGGTTCCGTTGGGCAGGGAGTAATATAATGTTCCTGGGGGGCAATGGCCCGGCATCGTTTTGCTGTGTTGTGGGTTTTTGTTTCGTTGGGTTGTGGCGGTGGCGGGTACTGTGGCGGGTGTTGTTGTGGCGTTCGTGTTGTGGCAAGGGGAGGGAGGTGTGGCGTATTTATAGTGTGGAGCGGGAGGTACTGCCGAGGAATTGACGTGTGTGTTTGTGTGTTTGGGGTTTGTGGTCTAGGTGAGGGGCATTAGACATGTTGCACCCTCAACGAGATTGCACCCACAGCGAGATTCTTTCCTTTAAAGGCAACTTTCTTAACTTGATTCCTAGATTATTGGTTTGTTAGTAAGGAATCTCGCTGTCGGTGCAATCTCGTTGTGGGTACAACCGCGCTATTAGGTATCGGGTGAGGCTTGGGTGTTTTAAGTGGGCCTAGAGACGTCTTCATGTCATGTCACTCGCGGTCTTTGGTGGTACAGAAGTTCAGGGCGATACCTTTCCTCCCACTCAACGTTATAAAGATGCTCTTCGCTGTCACATAAAGTTATCGCAAATCCTAGCAAAACAAGAAATAAAATGCCGCCACACCGTCAATGGTATCCTACAAACCTTGATACGCCCCCGCAACTATCGATATACCCCTATTATGATAGTATTATCAACCCCTCCGCCCAAATATCCCCCTCCAAATCCACCCCACAATCCCCCCACCTCTCTCCCTTCCACACTCAACCATGAAGGCCCCAGCCCCCTCGCTCGAGTACCCAACCCCCATCTCCGCCAACAACCCTTCAACCTCCGGCTTGATCTTTGCAACGCCCCCAGAACTATGCGCCCCCCTCCCTGTAATAACCAGAGTCCTCCGGACCCCTTCCCTCTGACACCTCTTCAAGTGGCCCTTAACCATGGTGACAGCCTCGGCCACGTGCTGTCCGTGCAAGTCCAATCGCGACAGATCATTCGGCGCGGCCACAAAGAGCGAGAACAGCGCACCGAAGATCGATGCCTTGGAGTGGGAGGAATTGGTAGTGGAGGGGTACTTTGGGTTGTAGTGTCGGAATATCTCGTTACCGGCTAGGGTGTTGTATTCGGTCATTTTTTTCTGGTGCATTTGCGCTGCAGAGGAGTGAGCCCTTGCATTGCGGTGGTCGGATATTTGATGTGCTGATGGCTTGTCAGTTTGGGGGTGGTTTGATGTACGGAGGTTGGGGGAGTTAGCGACTACCTTCTTTGGATTTACGTGACGCTTCGGTTCGCGCTCGAGCTTCTGCCGTTGCCTTTGCACGATAGCTTGCGCCTGGCTCGGAACGGCGGGTGCTGTGGGATTGACCCATATTTGTGAAATCTGTCTAGCTAAGGTACCGGACCGGTGCTCGGAAATAAGACTCGCTAAGCGAGGATACGTACCGTAGTGAGTATGCGTAGGGTCGCCGAAGAGAAAACAAAGCGAGGGAGGAGTGAACTTCTGTGTGTTATTGTTTGTAAGTTCTCTTGTCGAGGTACCGTGGTGACTTTCCAAGCTTTTAGGAAGGTACCGGTAGAGGCTCTGTGGGTCATGTGCCGACCCGAAATCCCAAACAGCACGAGACGGACGACAACTCAGTCAGGGGGTGGCTTTCCGCTTATGTCGGGGGATAATATGCTGAAAGGGGAAGAGTAGGAGCGAGTTCTCCATACAAAATTCGTGGGGTCGTGGCGAGTCTGCATGGGGTATTCGTTCCTGCTGCCGACCTGTACGCACCCGCCCCCACTTGGGCCGCTCCGGGCGTCAAGCGTCCAGCGTTGGTTCGTCGTATGACAGAGCAAATCCGCAGATGGCGTCCAAGTTAATTTAACTAGCGGGCGCTGGATAGCGGGTTGGATGCGAGATGTTCGGATCGTGGGGCACTGGTATTGAAGGTTTATTTCCACCATGTCCTTGAAAGTTACCCCACCTATGCTGTGTATTTGGGTAGGCCATAGGATGGCAACCTCCATAATATTACGATGATTCCTCTCCAAGCTGGCCACGCCGATGTTTACGAGTGGCCCGGCGTGGCGGACAAACTTATACCTTCCTTCATAATCATTTCCGGGCACCGGTTGATAGATGAACCGTAGAACCGATCACCGCGGTGGCGAGCCCGTTTGGAGCGAGCAGTGGTCTATAATACCGTGTCCTTAAGGACCGTGGACTAGATCCAAGTGGCCCGTTAATGCCACCTTTTGATATTGTTTCCTGAAAACCCCCATCAGGTCTGAATCAACGTTTTCGCTTCTCACATTGACGCTGGAACCAACCGTTGAGGGACGAATTGAGAGCTCTCGCTAAACACCTCGGAGTGAACGCTCGAATTTGTTAGGATGGGAATACTGTAAATCTTTGCTGGCCACGGTGGCCTGCACAGTATCAAATGAACTTTGCTTTCGGATATCCAGTAAATCGGGAGCCCAGTATGCTTGCCGAAATTGGCCCCACGAGTAGATTTCGCCCGGTGGGGGGAGCACCGTCGTGCCGATAATGTGTACTGTAGAGCCCGTACTGTGCAGTATTCTAAACGAAGCCTATAAACCTCAAAGGTCGTGGTGTGAGAGATCGGATCGGTAGCGTGGCAGCTTTTCAATCAAAGGTGTGCCGGTACGGTGCAGTATGGTGCAGTACACCATTCACTGAATGCGAATTACGGCGGTGAGGTACTGAAAATACCATACAAGTTAGAAAGAACCGCATTTCCTATAGGAATATTATCGTGAATCGTACTACACAGGAGAAGACTCGCCCAGAAGCTTTCAACCACAAGCCACCGGTAGCATGTGTTGGAAGGAGCAAAATTGTGCTACACGTTTTTCAATAAATGCCCGGAAATTTCATCTCCCCTTCTATCGGCAAATTAATAGCCATACGAATTCTAGAGATTAATACCATAATTATTAGCATTAATACACTTAAATTACCATTATTCCCACTGACGCCTCTATCCCACAAGATTCATCCCAAAACGAGCCCTCAAACTCTAACTCAACATCACTGGCCCGTTCCAGCCGCAAAACAACACAGTTTTACGTAATCCAAAAACCTTCAATCCGCCTTCACTTTTCAACCTTCGCGGCCTTCAACCACGACCCACCAACACCACCATCACGACTACACGACTGCACCACAACACCACCACGGTCGCCAAAATGACGTCCAAAGCCCCGAAAAGCGGGTCCGCCCCACGGCCGATCACCAGGTCGAAACCAATGTCGTCAAGACTACTCACCATGAATGTACCGGACCGACCAACCCCTTCAAAAGCCCCTCCCTAAAAAAACCCTTGCGGCTAACTAACTAACCTTTGACGCTTTCAATCTAGTTCATGCAAAGAAACGCCTCCGCACCTGGAAGTAAGTCCCACGCCGAGGTTCAGAAAGCGATTGAGGAGGAGAACGCGAAGCGCGAGGCCGCGCTCCTAGCGACCAGGGATCGCTCGGGAGCGAGCACTCGCGAAGACGCGGAGACTCGGTGGGAACTGAGCTTCATCCGAAAGGCGCCTCAGGTGTCGGTCAGGGTTGTCACGGTTGGGTATGGGGAGTTGGCCCGTGGGGGGTGCGGCGACGATGATGATGATGGGGAGGGAGAGGAGGAAAAAGAGGAGAGGATCGCGGGAAGGATGAAGTTTGGGAAGTATGGGATTAAGTTTGAGGTTTGCTCTACGCTATGGGGGGCAGGACGGAAATGCGCTGACACGATAAAACAGGATACTCCCAAAGCGCCAGTTCAAGAGATTTCTGACGACACTTCCTCTTCCAGTGACGACTCTGACAGCGACTCTTCCAGGGACAGGCAGAAGAAGAAGGCCAAGGCCAAAAACAGGGATGACGATGCCAAGATATTGAAGAACCTGCATTCCATTTCCAACAGTGGCCCCCCATCCACTTCGGGTCCTGTCGGCGGAGGTGGGAAGTGCTTCGAGTGTGGGAAGCCAGGCCATGTCCGCGCCGCCTGTCCGGAGCTGGGGCCGCAGCGCAAGCGCTATACTGACAATAATAGTCGCGGAAACCCCAGTAAACGTGGGAGATTTTCTCGTTAAAATTTTGAACGGCTTACCATCTGTCCACTCGTAGAATGCCTTGTTGCTCCTCCTCTCTCTTTTTGTAAACCCATCTCACATTTCCAATAATCGGTGACCCTTCTCCTGATATACGGAATCCATTGTTTCTCCTCATATTTTTTTTTCCCCACCGTTATAGTTTTTAGGTTGGCAATGTAGAATCACAATCTCGGCTTCGGGTTTGACGATCATTTTGCGCTTTTCCTCGCATGTACTGTGCCAGTACATGACACCTGCAACAATTGCAGCACTTGTAATGTAATATAATTTGCCTAGCGATTGATCGATCATTAGTCTACCAATTGAAGAGAAAATTCAACGAAAACCAGAACCTCCTCCCGCGACGGAGAACTTGGGGTTACCCTACAACCCTAACCACCGCGAGCGATCACTGACTATCAATCATGCCATCCAAAAACTTCACCTCAATCCACCCCGCCCAAACACCCTCCCACCACCACGAACCACCACACCAAAATGAACGCGGTCCGCCCCCTACGCCGCCTCCTCCCCCAGATCCCCCCCCGGGGAACCCGCCAATTAACGACGACCCCCCAAAACCCCTACCGCCACCGACGCAGCCTGAAATCCAAACCGGAATCCTACACGACCCCGCCGCCAACCCCCTACACGAAAGGCGAGATCTCCGAGCTATCGAAGCACTACACGGAAGAGCAAGTGGCCTCCCTCCTAGCCGGGGAAACCGCCATCGACCCGACCGACTTCCACAACCGGCACCGCCAACCGGACCACGACCCCATGAAGCTGCGGTACTTCGACGACCTCTCCGCCCTCGACCCGATCCTGGACGCCCCCGCTGGCCCGCAGACCTACACGCCCGGCCACCCCCTCCAGCCGCTGCCGAGACTGGAAGACCTGCTCACGCCCTCCGCTGATTCCTCCTCCTCCTCCGGCGACCCGCAGTGGGTGCGCGAGGTCTCGCTCAGGACCGGCTTCACCGTCGCCGATATCCGCCGGTTGAGGACGAAGGTGCTCGTCTCCCACAGCGTCGTGAACCAGACGCACATGGGCAAGATCCGCAGGATGTACTGCCTCGCCGTGGCCGGGAACGGGAACGGCCTCGTCGGCATCGGCGAGGGGAAGAGCGTCGAGAGCTCCGAGGCTCACCGCATCGCTACTTACATGGCCGTTCGCAACATGATGCCCGTGCCTAGGTATGAGGATCGCACCATCTTCGGCAATCTGGATATCAAGGTTGGCGCGGTGGAGTTGAAGCTTTTTAGTAGGCCGCCGGGTTGGTTTTCCCCTTTCTTGCTTTCTTGGTGCGGTGGGGGGCTGATGGGTGTGCGCTCGGTTTAGGCTTTGGATTGCGCACTTCTCAGTACATATTCGAGATAGCAAAGTGTCTGGGATTGTCCGACCTCTCGGCGAGGGTTACTCGCAGTAGGAATCCCATGAATGTCTGCAAGGCTACCATCCAGGCCCTCAGGAGTCAGAAGTTGCCCGAGACTATCGCTCGCGGTAGGGGAAAGAAGTTGGTGGATGTTAGGAAAGTTTACTATAATGGCGCTGTATAACCTGGATCCTGCTGTATTCCCTCTTTTTCCCTTTTTCCCCGTTCTGTATATATTATACTTGTACATCTCGGACGGCCAATACAGAATCGTCTATCCCTCCATACATTGCTCGAAGTTTGCTCCATTGTGGCATTGGCGATGAACAAATGAATGGATAGATGGGTTCGAGATGGTCACTTTTTGCAATCTTTTTTTATTGTTTTCTTTTATTCCATACCTTACGTTTGTCTCTCCATTTTGTTTGAGCGAAAAAGGGGGAAAGAGAAACGTGATAAAAAACCGAATGTTGAAGGGAAAAAAAGAAGAAAAAAAAATCTGGGGATATAGAAGAGTAGGTGTACTATACATCAGCGAATAAACCCCAACTGCGATTTTTAAAATTGTTTGGCAATTTCACGAATCATCCATCATTTCCCCAAACCGACACAAACCTCTATTCTATCTACCAACCAATTCCTCTCCTGTCGTCCCTACCGACAACTTAAAAGTTACGACTAGTATCGTTACGGACACGTTGGTAATCCAACAGCTAAGGAGGAGTCAGTACAAGCGTAAACGCAATGTAAAAGGGAAGAGAGAAAAAAGACGTGCCCCCTCAATACTACCCAATGCGCTAATCGCAACATCCTGATCCCAAATCTTGCGCTGGGCAAAGTCAATAACATCTTTTTCGGTGATTTGACCAACAACCCTCTCAACCTCGGCAGGATTCATTCTCCGGCCGGTGGTGATGATCTGGCGACCAATGTCCTCGGCGGTGGCGGTGGTACCGTCAAGACTGAGAAGGAGTGATGCCTTGAGTTGGGACTTTGCGCGCTCAACTTCAGACTCTGTCACAGTTTGGGCGAGGCGGGACCACTCGCGAAGGGCAAAGTGTACCAGGTCATCGATCCTAGTAACCTTGTCGGTGACAAGGTAGATCCCCCAGAGACTGTGTGCGAGTTAGCGAATTGTGGGGGGGACGGGATGAATGGGGGGAGTGGGATTACCCAGTGTCGGAGTATGAAGTGCTGAAGCTCATGAACGAATTGGCCAATTGGTGTTTGTGCACGAAGGAAGAAAGCTTGCTGCCCAAGTGTGGGGCGTTACCCATGGCTCTGTCCCAGTTACCAATGATAGCCTGAGCAACCAACGCAGTGAAGTAGTGAGGGTCCTTCCAGCTGACTCCCTCGACGGCAATGGCAATGTGAGCAGTAGGGATAGTATCATCCCTCAAGCGGACTTCTGACCCGATGAATTCGGGCTTCGGACCACGTGCAGATCCCGGGGTCACAGGGTTCTCACTCGGCTGGACGCCGGAAAAGTGCTTCTCGGCAAGCGCGACAAGAGCTTCGTGGGGAATTCCGCCGGCGCCGGCAAGAACCATGCGGTCGGCCTTGTAGTTGGTAGAAATGTAGTCGGTCAAGTCCGCTCTACTTATCGATAGAATGTTCTCCTTGGGGCCGAGGATGGTGCGGCCGAGTGGTTGGCCCTGGAACGCAGTAGCATGAAGGTGGTCGAAGACAACCTCCTCGAGCTGCTTGTCGACCTCCTCTTGCTCACGGAGGATAACATCGCGCTCACGCTCGATGGCCAAATCCTCTAGTTTAGAATTTTGTAGAATGTCGGCGAGGATTTCGACCGACCTCCCGACATCATCTTTGAGAGATTTAG
Organism: Tuber umbilicatum; assembly: GCA_003313605.1. Classification (NCBI taxonomy): domain Eukaryota; kingdom Fungi; phylum Ascomycota; class Pezizomycetes; order Pezizales; family Tuberaceae; genus Tuber; species Tuber umbilicatum. Next base: position 52,171 of record QLOI01000623.1, on the reverse strand, counting down.
CGTAGTAGACTGTGTTCTCACGCTATATTGATAGCTACCCGTTAAAAGCTGAAATATGGGAGATAGTGAACCGGAATTGATAAAACTTACCGAGGTGTAGGCGTTCAAGTGGCCACCCATGTTTTCAATCTCGAGTTCTAATTCACCCTGGGTTCGGTTCTTGGTTCCCTACAAGGAGAAGAATCTTCAGCCATCCATCCATACATATCGCCGAACACAAGTTATAATCCCATACCTTGAAAGCAAGATGTTCCAAAAAATGCGCAGTTCCATTGGTCTTATCAGTCTCCGCCCTGCTCCCAGCATCGATGAAAACCCCGACAGTCGCAGTCTGAGCATATGGCGAGTGCTCCGTAGCAATCTAATCAAAAGGAGGAGAGGGAAAAAAATTTAGTCATCGCACCAAAAACGCCCTTCAAACACAAGGTTATTTCTCACCGTCAATCCATTCGAAAGAGTAGTCGACTGTGTGGTAGCTCTAGGTACAAGGACCGACGCCGGGGATGCTAGCGACCTGGTGATACGGGGGAATTTTCGAGGAACGATAACGTTCCTGCGCAGCGACGAGGTGAGGGCATTGCGTGCGAGTCGTGCGGCTGCCATTGAGTCCGAGGGAGTGGTGGGTTTGTTGGTGGTAGTGGGAGGGAGGGAGGGTGAGGCGTTTGGGGATTTTTATGGCGGGGGTTTCAGAGTGGGAAAGGAATGAGCAGTGAGATGCCGATCTTTGACGTTCTGGACTGTGCGCTGACCGAGGTATATCTGAGTGCTGAGTAATCTTAACAAAAGTTCCTATCTTATTGATCCTTAAGGGTTCAAAGTAGAAGGATGGCCCCGATATCGCTCAATATTTTGTCTCAATACGTTAGTAGTTATATGACCTCAAATATCTAAGAATTCGGACAACTGTTGAGGCACCGGTGGTCGTAATCTCACGAGTAGACTACCAGAACCAAGCACGGAGATCACAGAGCAACCACAATTTAATTACTTCCATCTAATCAATCTAATCAGCTGAAACGTCAAACTCCAAAATCCACAACCCAATCACCAAGCCTCCAAAGCTCCGGATTCCGGAACTCCAAATACTGAGTTAGCCCACCATGATGTCCTCAACAGTGGATACAGACCCTTTCATACAGTTTCAAAAGTACTACCCCCTCCCCAGTTACCTAACTTACCCTTCCACATCGCTAACAAATCCCCAGCGAACTCGCCAACCTCCTCGAATCCGCCCGAACCTCCTTCAGCAGCTACCTCCGCATCCGCGCCCTCCATGCTCCGACAGCCGCCCCCTCTCCAGAGCTCCTCTCTTCACAAGCGGAACTCATAACACTGCTAGACGAAATAAGCACAGACCTTAGTGACCTTCATGCAACTGTCCGACAGATGGAAGCGGACCCATACAAATTCGGCCTAGACGTCCCCGAGGTCGTCCGCCGACGACGTTTCGTGGATGAGGCAGAAGGCGAAGTCAGCGATATGCGGGAGGAATTAAATACCACGTCATCTTTGTCCTCGCGGCATAATGCGGGGGCCACGGTGACGACAGCTATGGATGACAGAAGAGATGAGGACGGCGGTGGGTGGAGTGGCTACGAGATGCAATACCAGCAGGAAATCATGCACGACCAGGACGAGATGCTGGAGGGGGTTTCGAGGACCGTGGTCAATTTGAGGGAGCAGGCGAATGTTATGAACAGGGAGTTGGAGGAGCAGACTGAAGTGCTCGGTGCGCTAGATGGGGATGTGGATCGAGTGGAGCATAAGCTTAAGAAGGGAGTTAGAGATTTGAACACTTTTATAAGGAAGAATGAAGGTCTGCTCTCTCTCCGATGGGATGGAAGGTTTAAGAGCTGACGTTGGGTACAGACACTGCTAGCAGTTGCTGCATCGCGATTCTCATTGTAGTTCTGATATTCCTACTCTTCTTGGTTGTTATCTTGTAATGAGGTGTTCCCTAGCATTACTGGCACGGCGTAATGGATTGTTTTCACGGTGGCGGGCAGGAAGTTCTTTCACGGGTTCTCTCATATCGGGGGCACCAATAATGGCGATAATATGTATGAATAGATTAAGTTACTTTTGTTTAGATTGAGTAGAAATGTACAATACTTCGGGCGATGCCTAAGAAAGGTAAAAAGAAGCCATGTAAGCCCGTATGGATTGTCATTTTACCTCATTAAAAATACAAGCCACCACCATTTCATCGAAAAAGAAATACCGAGCAAGAGAAAGGAAAGAAGAAAACCAGCCGATACATTGAAAGAGTCCAGCGACAAAGGGTTAAAACCAGAGACTGTAGTTATATTTGCTCACCAGTGAACTCCACCAATTAGTTTATTCTATTCGGTTTTGATATCCCCGTTCTCCTCCCCTCCTGCAAGCACCTTCGTCTGCGGCTCTCCGTCGGGACTACCACCGGGGGTGACCGCAACAACCTTTCCGTTCTCATCAACGAACTCAAAGTTGTATCTGCTAAGTAAATGGGGGATTGCAGAAAGCTGAGGTCCGTAACGTGCAGTATTATCATACAACTCGAAAAGTGGTACAGCCAATAATTTCATGTTTTTCGGAACCGATAGTACTTCTACAACCCCGTGCGCCATCACATTATCAGCAAGGTATTGTAGGAGATGGGGGGGCAGGGGGAAGGGAGGGCGAGACGGAACTGCTTCTGGGAAGCTGAATAAAATATAGCTTCTTGCACTCTTTGGGCCTGGTGACATGCGCTGGGATGAAAGGGTACATGAATGTCTCAAAGTTTGGCCTCCACCATTGAGCGAGAGTATCACCAATCTCCCATTCATCATTAACACCTTCGCCGGAAAATTGACTGCCGACTGGAGCAAGACGTTCGTTCAAACGAGACTTAAAACCTTCCAGCTCGCTCTCGTGGTGGTGGAGGTAATCGCCGGGCCTAACAATCACACTCCCCATCAGTAGCAAGAACGGCGCGGAAATGAAGAGGAAACTTGATAAATATACAGCTTAAAGAACGCATTGGCAATTTGGAGCATGAGTATATGCGGATGACAGTGCTCGTGGCAAACAAGGATGCCTTCGCAGGTGCGTCGCATACCATACTGCTCGTAATGTTCTTGCAGACGTTGCAGACGGGCAAGGACAGAGGGGTCTTCCTCAGGCTGGTTCTCCTTGGTACCGAAAGTATAGTTAGATAACGGGTAGAGACGGATGGTCTTTGGCTGGTTGGAAGAGAAGGAAGCTGGCAGGATTGGGCTAAAAAATCGGTCAAATCGCTCGTCTTGAGCGTAAGCTTCATTCTTTTCCATCGTGAGACGTGTGGGGAGTAGCGGAAGAGGGTGTTGATCGAGGATGCTAGCGAGGGGAGGGAGGGGATGAGGGAGAAACATACGCCTGCGAGCTCTGGAGAGCAGAACTAGTGATTGTCGACATAGTTCGAACGATGGCGAAAGGAGGTAGGGTATGTGGTGTTGGTTGGGTTGACCTAATCGCCGGTGTTGGTGTTGGAGGGTAATGTCGAGGCTTCAAGACTTGTCCGAGAGCTTACGCTGGGTGCCAAGCCATAGCCTGTCGCCAAGACCGGGCAAGTGCTGACTCGAGAAGACTTGCAATCAATTCCACGAACACAACAATCGCTAAGCGGGGAAACAAAGGAAAATCCAAGGTCACCAGAATGCCACCCTCCCTGCTCCTCCCATACGACCCTCAATTTGCCTCTCCAGAGGAGTACATTACTTCTCTATTAAGCTTTACCTCTGACCCGCTTTTCCAAACCCTCTGCGGCGGTGTACACATCCTCGATTTCTTCACTCGAGACTCTGACACAGAGCCTGTGGACCTCTACCATGAAATCCTGCCAGCGGACTGGATATCATTCTTCTCGGCGCAGGAAATACCTTCGATTCTAGACTGCCTACTCCGCACACCAATAGACCAACTCCCAAAAACATGTCCAGGGACCCTAGCTACCTTCATAACACAAGTGCGTGTCCACTCGCTCAACCGAGACTTCACCCGGCCGCCCGTCCTAGCAAAAACCAAGAAGTCAGCCGGGGTATCCCACAGCGGCGAGGAATGGGCGTTGAACGCTGGCATGCGACCGAAGAAAATCCACGAGGTACGAATCGCACACATATATGCACATGCAACTTAACCCATCGGATAGTACTGTACTCATACATAATCTTCCCGGAAAAAAAGGTGGAGAACTTCTCTGCGTTCGTCGACGATTTGGTCTCCGACGTCAACGCTCGTGACAAGCCTATCGGCGGGGGAGGCATCACGCATATCCTGGACTTTGGCTCTGGGCAGGCATACTTAAGTCGGACGCTGGCGAAGAAGTACGGACATAACGTCGTAGGCATAGAATCCCGACCGGCAAACATCGAGGGGGCAAAAGAAATGGATACTCGCTTTGATAACCTCGCCAAAAAGCGTGAACGGAAGGGGCGAAAAGGTCAGCAAAACGGGGAACCTACTTCCCGAGTGACAGTAAATGACGACCCCGCTGCAGAAGAAACAGCGCCAACTACAAACAACGATGGAAAAGGCGGCTCCCTACAATACATCCAAAAACGCATCTCTGGGAATGACCTCACCCCGATAACCACCCTCATCCCCTCCCCAATGCCCAAATCCCTCCTCCTAATCTCCCTCCACTCTTGCGGGAACCTCCTCCACCACGGCCTCACCTCCTTCATCGCCACCCCATCGGTGAAAGCTTGCGCCCTAATCGGTTGCTGTTACAACCTCCTCACTGAAAAATCCGGCGCAACATACAAACCTCCTCTCCGCTCACTGCACCCACGCCTAGCCGTGACCTCCGCAATAGCGGACCCGGACGGGTTCCCCTTAAGCCACAGGTTCATCCACACGCGCCCAGCAGTCCGCCTAAACATAACAGCCCGAATGATGGCCTGCCAAGCGCCCGGCAACTGGACCGCCTCCAGTAGCGAAGCCTTCTTCACAAGGCACTTCTTCCGCGCCCTCCTGCAGCGCATATTCTTCGACCGCGGGCTCGTCACTGGCGCTGAGCCAGTGATTATCGGCTCGCTGAGGAAGAAGTGCTACTCATCCTTTGGCGAGTACGTCTTTGGAGCGATCGATAAAATTGGTTGGGCCCAGCGGCTGCAGATCAGCGCGGAAGAGGTGGCCCGGTACGAAGAGGGATTTGCACGCAGGAAGAAGGACCTCAGCGTTCTCTGGAGCTTGATGGCCTTCTGCGCTGGCGTCGTAGAGAGCCTGATTGTTGTTGATCGGTGGGTGTACCTCATGGAGGGGGTGGAAAAGGGCTTGGTGAAGGAGGCGTGGGTGGAAGTCGGGTTTGAGTATGGGATTAGTCCGAGGAATTTGGTGGTTGTTGGGGTTAGGTAGGGTGAGATTGGAGGGGACTGCCTGTTTCTCCGCCAATGCAGTGGGAGGTGGATAAGACTTAGTGTGTTGTATTCTGCTATCGTAGCGTGCTGTACAAGTTCCCCAGCACTCGCATACGGTAGTGCCTTAGTGTCGTAGAATAATAGACTAGATTTAGAATAGACACACGTGACGTATCACACCTTAAGCATCATAAGTTAGCCACTTTCCTAACTACGATGCTATTACTCGAGTAGTGCTATTTTATTCCATGCCACGCCACACACCACCTAGTCTGGCCCACCAAACAAAGAAGACATTACGCCTTAGTGCGATACCCACTGTCAAATTGTGTTGATCGAGTGATCCCACGTGATGGGAAACCCACTTCGAAGCAAAAGAACTAGACCTTAACAAACCCCAGCATCCCACCCACCGTTCGGAAGTAAGCGAGTGCCCAGGGCGCGAACAAGAGTACAGCTGGTCACGCGGCCTAATACACAACGCATACATACCGTGGTCTACGTTTTCGGTGCACAGGTCACTCACTCGTGGGAAATTTTTGCGTGAACGTTCATGAAAGCGTTCGGATTTCATCACATTTCACCCCGTACCCTATTGAGTGTCGTTACAGGAACTAGAGCTATAACTTTACAGAAGACTCCTCAAACTCCACTAACGGCTTGACCGGCACAGCTCCCTTCGTCAATTGCAGTCCAGCCTTGAACGCACAAATGTCTTCGATAACCTCGCCCTGGTTGCCAATTTCCCCCTCCTCCTGTGGTGGGATGTTAGCCCTCGTGAGGCTAGATAGGAGCGTGGTCAGCATTACAGCACCCTCCTGGGCAATGGTCTGCGCCATCTCGGGTGATATTTTGAGGTCCTGGGTGAGACATTGAAGGAATCCACTCAATGCGGACTTAGGATCAGTGGGGTCGACGGCCGAAAGGGCCTTTGAGATCACCGCTGGGTCCGTCTCGGCACCGGAATGCGTTGAGATATACTGGCATATCTCCCTAATGATAGCGTCTTTATCATCAAGTTTGGGGGCCTCTGCAACCGCAGCCGCATGCATATGGACCGATGCCTTGCTTCGTGTGGGGGATGCTGGATCGATGAACTTGTTATAGAAATCCAACATTTCATCTTTGGTGATGTTGCGAATTATACCCACCTCAATATCGACTGTAGGAAGTAACAAATTAGCAATTGCAGGGCGCAATGGCTAAAGGGTGGAAATACTAACTCTGCGAGAAATCGTATAGCTCACTGCCGATAAACCCCCATAATCTCTTGCTCTCCTGGTTGAGATTTTTCAGCTTCTCAGTTCGCTTAACAATAACACTATTGATGTGCCCCTTGAATTCCTTTTCGCTCATTGCCTCTAGAGTGTCCTTGTAATCAACAAGGAACTTATCGATCCTTGATTCTAGGTACGGCCCAGTGCGCTCAGATTGAATGATGAATCTGTAGACAATGGTGGTAGAATTCATACGAGCCCCAGAGAATACAACGTATCCCAATTGCTCCTTTGTCCTTAATTGATTGAAGGCTGGTCTGGGAATGGGTTAGCAAAGTAATATTCTAACATTTTTGTAGATTAGGATCGCACTCTTCGGTCAATTGAGAGAACAAGATACTCTTTGCTTTCAGTGCCCTATCAGTGTGTTCTCCGATGTATAAACTATATTCGATGCAATGATTGATGTTGTTCTCATCTCTTAGTGGACGGGGATAAATGAATTTACCAGCAGCCGGCATTATCAAAGATCGCCTGACTGTGAACTGGCTGAGAGGCAAGACGCGAGGTCCGAGGATCGTTTCGACCAAAGAAGTGAGTCGTAAGGCATCCTAGCTTAATATTAGAAACCTTCTATAGTACTAAAACGAACAACACGAACTTCTTTGTAAAGGTTTCCGTGAATCAACGCCTCGAGGTGGAATTGCTTCACTATTTGTGGGAAGAAGGTTTTCACATCTTCCAAGGTAGTGTTGCTCAATTCATCACGAATATCGTCGTTCAGCCACATATGCGGAGAAAGCAAGTACTTTGCAAATTCTCCCACTTGATTGTATGGCAGAGCGAAGTCCCAATTGCGGAGCGCCCTCGCCATCCTATCCTTGACAACCTCGAAGCGATCAGGAGCTATTTCTAGATCACGCATCTTTAGAAGTAGCTTTTCCAATAGTAATGGTATTTTGTCATTGTATCCAGAAATTTCGATGTCCAGACCAAGAGAATGCGCCCATAAGCCGTAATCTAGGCCAGCGATTTCCGCATCGTAGGCATACTCATTGAGAGCGTCTTTTACAAGTCGACAATAGAGGCCCGCACGCACAGTATTTCCGGGAGTGGAATATGCCAAAGGGCTGCGTTTTAGTTAGCAATCATAGCTTCGGCGAGGACGGAGGGGTGCGAACTTTCGGAGTGTGCAATAGAGGTTTGCCTTCGGAACCCAGAAGGTATCATCCTTCTTATACCATATCCTAGATATTTCTGTATTTTTGATCAAAACAGGGACCTTCTGCGGCCCCTGAACCTCTTTACGCTGAACCTCAAAATTGGTGGGAATAAATTCATTCTTTTGCGGAAGATGAAGCTCTTTGGATAGTTCTCTAGAATTACCAAATATTTCTCGTATTTCTAAGAGGAGTTTCTCGGGGATCTTTTCAACACGGTATTCTGTCCCGTACCATCGCTCCTTCGCTTCCCAATCACCCCTAGGACATTCTCTGGCGGTAACTGTGCATCTAAAATTATTTGGGTTAAGGTGCTCCAAGGACTTTGAAATAAGCGAAGCGTCAAATCTTCGAATAAGAGAAGTACCGGAGAGTAGCCATTCCCTGGGAAGTGGCTTTTGCATGATAGATGATAAGCGGGAAGTGAACTTGGATGCCAGGGTCTTCTGGCGGAATTTGAAGTCTACGGCTGCAACAGCTTGTATCTCCTTCATAATCCATTCCTGCGGGGGTGTGCTGCGGATGAGGTGGATATATTCAAAGATAATCTTGATGACTTCCTCATAATATACTTCGTAAAGCATTAGCTGAGAATATCCGTAATAAAGAGCAAGGGTAGCGCTTACCAAGCCCATCCTCCGTCAGCTTTGTCGAAATCCTAAAAAACGCGGCGTCATTGCAAATAGGATCCGACCCAGCGGCAAGGGAATTTGCCCAGCCTTTCTTTTTAAGAAGGGCCAATACAGACCCAGGACCTTCATGCCCAATAAGGTGAGAGCAATAGCGAGAAGGTTGATACTCAAAAAGTTTTTCTTCGTCTGGATACGTGAAGGTGATATCCAGTGACCTGGTATCCATAACTGGCTTTGCAAATATTTGTGTCTATGCTATGGGTCAACATGATGTAAGGTGGCAACCGTAAGGGAACAAACCAAGAGTTCTTTATCGGTGAATGGCTGACCTTCAAATCTCGGGTCAGGCAGGCATTTATTTTTGACATTTTCAAAGAGCTCGACAACCCACTTCTCCAAGGTATCCAGGTCTTCACGGCCCAGGACTACAAGCTTCATGAGGTTGGCGGAGTAATATTTCTCATGAAACTTCAAAAACTCGTCCCTGACGTTTAAGCCCCTTTCAGCGGGCCCTTCTTTCAAAGTTTCCAAGTTTCCGGTAGAGAAATGACAGTAAGGGTGGTTAGGGTTAGACAGGGACTTTGAAAGCTGGTGGATCCTCCAGGTATCATTTTGAAGATTCTTTTTATTTTCTGAATCCACGGCTCGGAGCTCGCGATCCAAAGTCTCCGCGAGAAAGAGCGGGGAGATGAAGAATTGTGCGAAGCGATCCAGAGCACCGTAGAATGCCTCGTGGCCTATTTCAAAAAAGAAGTTGGTAGAGGTTGCAGCAGTGTATGCATTGGATTGACCAGAATTCTCGGAAAGATATTGTGAGTACTCATTCTCTTTAGGATACTGGCGGGAACAAGTGACACGGAATTGTTAGCTGAATAGGGAAATCCAAAGGAAATTGGAAAACTCTAATCAATATCTATTATACCTTCTCAGTTCCCATAAACAAAAGATGTTCTACGGCATGTGCTTGGCCCTGTTGTAATCGACACAAAGATCAGAACGCTATTTCCATCAACCCCCGCAGAGGAAATCAATATTGGGCAAAGCTTTAGCTTTCCGCACGCCCGCTCGCCCATCACCTCCTATCAACACCCACCAAGTCCACGGGCGGGGAGAGCCGCATAGAGGAGGGTGCCCAAAAGGGTACGATGGCGGGGCGTGGGTTAGCAATTAATAAGGAGGGGCAGGGTAAACCTACCGGTAAGTCATCCCTATCCGAGAAATTTCCCACATGCACATCTAAAGCAGCACTGGCCTTATCCGTGTCCGGATCATGCACAATCAAAACCTCAAGTTTATTCGAAAGTTGAATCACTCGGTAGGATCGGTTGTCGAGGGCTGGTTGTTCAAGCTTGTCAGCAAGTACGGTTGCACCACCGGAACGAATAGGAAATTCCTTCATGTCCGAAGGAATTTTAGGGATGAGATTTTGGTGAGGAAGGTGAGGAATGGTCGAGGAGGAGGAACGGGAGAGAGACGTTGTGGAAATGGATGGCCCTGATGGAGATAATTGGGAGTTGTGCCGGTATAAGGTTCCGGGACTGGCCCTGGGCGGCGGTATGAGGCTGAAGGGGAGCCTTCGGGCACTAGTGCTGTGAGAGGACGACGATAGGAAGGACTGATAATCGCGATAAGGTTTTAGCGATGACACATGCAAAGTTGAAAACCAACCTCGTTGGAAGGATATCTTGACTGCTCCTGAAGCCAGGATAGGGTTGGGGTGGGGATGAGCTGGGTTTGAAGCCAAGCTTGAGGCGCTATAGAGCACTGGTACGGTACTTGTAGAAAAATGAGAAAAAAAGATCAGGGCGGATGAGCAAGAGGGGATGAGCGGATGAGCGAGGGTGAATTAGGAATCGAAAGGTTAGCCACTCAGCTGAACATGGTGTGAAAGGATGAATCGCCCAAAGGGGGGGGGGTTACCTCGTAGGCCTGATCCGCTCGCATCCTTCTGAGACCTACCATGCTTGACTGTGTTAGGCGTGGGGGAGGGGCAAAAGATATATAAATTAGCAAGCCGACAATGAACCAATGCAGTGCCAGTACTACCGGTACCCGAGCATTGTGCCCTCGGTAAGTGTCGTTGACTGCCACTGCCGATAAAGTGCCAGTGCTTTGAAGCCCTGCTACGATCGCACCCCCCTATGGTGGCAAACTGTGGATACCGAACTGGTCTGAACGATCGAGCTCAATAAGAAGGAGAAAACCGTAGTATGTGTCGCTGTGGTATTGTGCTGTGTTGTGATGCACAAGCAGTCGTCTATTGGGTATCGCTTGATCAAGTGCTCAGTGCTTGTAACTCAAAAACATTGGCATAGGAACTCGGTGGGATCTTCTCCCTCCAAGTGCAATACGGTATCCATGATCGATGTGCATATTTTTTTTTCACCTCAGAAGCGGTCATGCAACTTACTAATAATCCCCGAATCTTCAGAATACCAGCATTATACGAGCAGTTGCAGTTCTCGGGTACCCGAGCCTTGTAGCTGTGACCCGAGTCGCGCACCGGCACCGTACTATTCGGCGCCACACCGGCATCATATCGGTATCGGTAATACAGCAGTCTACCCCCCTTTTAGTTACAGTGGTACCCGCGTGGTACTGCGGATAAATTTCCCCCTTCGCTCCGAGCCTCTTCTTCACCCACCATAGAGCCAATCCCCCCGCATCCCCCACGCACTCGGGCGAAGGGGAATCCAGATTCGATAGTACGCGCTGCAGTGCTGCACGGCGCTATCAACATACCGGTATTTGATTGGTTCTAGGCTCCCGAGTCAGCCTTCAGAAGCCCAACGAGCTCGTTATGAGCGCTCAATATAGTAATTACCGTGACTCTTGGGAAGGGGGGTCGACCTGTCGTGCCGATTTTTTCGGCTCCTTTTCATAGCTCGGGAGGGCATTTGTTGATACTTTTAGGCTGCCTCGCCCACGCGAACCCCTTGCAGCGCATGTTTGGAGGGCCTATGAGTGTGGCACAGGTATGGTGCTCGTATGGTACCAGTATTGGTGCTGATACTCTACTCGTACGGTACTCAAGCACAGTACGGGTGTTCGACGAGTACTGTACCCTAATTCTGGGTTCTCGGGTTGAGCTTCTTCCGACACCATCCCTTAGATTATAACGAGTTATGGTATCACAGTTCCTGGTCCTGAGGTTTGGGTATTCACAGCACCGGTATACCGGTATCATACAGTACGGGTACAAGCGCCCTAACCTACTGCTATCGTGCCGTAATCACTGAGGGGCAACCCCATCCCGAGATATGCATCACCAACCTGAGACAATCCAAGTTCAACTTGCCACTACTCGAGTAGATGGCGGCGAGATAATTATGCCGGCTGGCACTGCACCAATATCGGTGCTTGGCGATTCGTAAAGTATTCAGATGAATGGGTGCAGGTGCAACTTGAGACTTCTTGGCGCCAATTTCATCCCAATACCGTACTTTACGAATCGCCAAGTACGGTGCTGGTATTGTGCCAGGGTACCGTTCGGGTACTCGAGCACAAGCCACTTTACTCGATTATCATCATCATACATAATGTTACCGTATCGATAGCATATGTAAGAAAAACCCCCATCCCACTATCTCTGCCAGCCATCTAATTTCCGGATTCTGAAACAGAGCCCCCCGAGTGGGATTAGCGTTTTCCAGAAATGGTAAGACTAGCCTACTGGAATGTGTTGGATGTCGCTAACCTATCCATATATCCATAATTCTCTTAACTTATCGAACTAACCCCATCGTGCGTGGGCTGACGGGCAGATTTCCACTGATAGTAGATTATAGGGTTTCACAACATTACACTCGAGTACCGTACGAGTACTGAAGTATCATACCGGTAAAGGTTTGGTAATCGAATTGGTAACGGTAGCCTCTACCAGATGGCCGGGTGCCAAGGCTTCTGTATTCTCAAATCTCAACCACGACACACCCCCGAGATCTCGGCGATCAGAGTCGATCTTTGTCTATCATACGGTACTGTAGTCTACCGTGGGAGACTTGATATGGCAAACGGACCATGTGCCTGATAGCCTAAAATTTCCTCCTTCGGAAAAGGGGCGGAGACAATGAACAAGAGGGGGGGCACGAGACCCTACTCTACTAGGAGAGGCTGCTAGCACGAGGTCCGTTTATCCGAGCTCTTACATTGTCTACGGTACTGTACTCGTAAAAGGTTTCCAGTACCGTATTCTTACAAAGTTACACCGGCTTGGCTCTGGCTCTTGTGCTGTGCTGGTGCTGGAAATTAATGACACTTGCTCATGTTATGTTCTGGAAGTCTCGAAACCTGTGGGATATACTCATCTACGGGAGGTCGTGCCGGGAAGGCGGTTGTGGCCTGGGGAATCCAGGACAGACCGGTTGGCGCTCGGATGGAATTTCTCAAACCATCCACCTTCATGCGGGTGTCCGCCCCCAGATTGTGGCTTTCTAGATGGTGTCGCGGTACGAAGGTTCCGTACACAGCAGCTTGGTACAACGATTACGGCCCCGGTATACGGTACCGTAGTTGGGGCCAACAGAAACAGGAGCAGCTCCGAGGGGTTCTCAGAGTCCCGATATCGTATGGAGCTCGGTTTGCGTTGGACAAGGAATGAGTACACTCGCTTTGCCCACGTTCGCGGCTTTTCTCGCTACAAACAACGCGACCATGTACAGTACTATACTAGTGCCCGTATATACAGCTTTAATAGGAGGAGATGGGGAGGTGGGAATGAAGTGAATTCGGTATCTTTTCCTCCTATTTGTATTGTGGATTTCATCTGTACTAGTAGTATGACGGTCTTAAATTTTAATGGAAAGGAGAAAAAATATATGGACAACAGGTATTTTCGGCCACACCAAGAAAGTAGCATTGCTAAATGAGAGGAATAATGATATTTTAATCTACAACAGTGCCCATGGTATCAGTCGGCCGAGATGAAAATTTTTAAGGAGTATGCGATAGGCAAGTGGGGAAGATCCGAGGTGAAACTGGGGTCACGGAAAGTACTCACCAACACCAAGTTATGTTATCTATTCTACCTAAAATCCCCCAAATCAAATAGCCCTAACATTCAATAATGCTCGAGCGCTATACCTCCTCCTGATTTCTTCATGTGAGTCCGAAACCCTCCTCGCCAGATCAACGGCCTCCCAGTTATCCTTCTTATCGACCTTCCAGAACCTGACGCCGACACCGTGCTCCTCAAATTTCTCGACAAGGCTCTCGACCCACTTCACAGCATTAGCATTGGAGACTTCCTTCCCCTTCGCGTTCCGAAACCCCTTCTTCTGCCAGCCATACACATGCTCCGTCAGACAGGAGAAGAGGTAATTCGAGTCCGTCACCAAAACCACATTCTTGATACCGCCGTTCACCGGAATTGGGCAATTGATGATGGTCCGCAGGAGGTGCATCAGCGCCATGCCGGCGGCGAAGAGGTCAACATGCGGCTTGGACTGCTCGTAGAAGACGTGAGGGACCATCTCGGCGGAATTCCTCCACGAGTTCGAGCCGTAGAATAGGCCGAAGGCTGTGCTCGCGCCGCCCACCACGGGGCCGAGGGTGGCGGGGGCCGAATGTGCCGATTGGGTGTCGGTCCACGAGGGTATCGACGTGTTCCGCAACCAGTCCGCGCCCGACCGGGGGGAGGCGAAGGAAGTGGAAGCGGACGCGGAGACGGAGGAGGATGGCGGGGGGGAGGAGGAGGATGGGGGGAGGAAAAAGGCTCCGTGGATCTTCACGATGATGCATGTCGGGTCGACGAAGCAGTTGTCGTGAGTATCTCGCCATGTCGTGAAGGATAGACCCATGGAGGGACAGTAGGAAGTGACGTCCCCGGGTTTTAAGCCGGTCGCGTAGTTCTTGAAGCCCAGGAGCTCCGGGCGGAAGATTCGTGAGTATGGTTCCATGAGGGTGATGCGGCAAAGCAAGTACTCGGGAAAAAGGCACGCTCGATGTGATGCTGATATTAACCTTTCCGAACTCTCTTTATTTTATTTCGTGTGTTTAGATGAAAGACGGGAAAGGGGGGGGGGTGTTCGGAAGGGTATCGAGAAGCTCTGTTTTGTAGCGAACAAAAGAAACTTATGCAGTATGCAAGGGGGGAAGCTTGGACATGGACAAAGAAATGGGAGAAGGGAGATACATCTTTGGGGATTATAAAAAAAAAAAGGTTTCCCTCGTGAAGTGGGCGCTTTGTGATTTTAAGTGAATAAATATTTCCAAGAGTTTTCCGATACAGTACAAAGGGTACTTTCGGTGAGATTTGAAGTTTGAGAGAGAGAAAAGGAAAAAAGGTAAGGCGTCGAAACAGAACCCGTCGCCCTAGGCGAGTGATCTACCGTGATGGCGCCGTAAGGCGAATATTGAGGTTTGATAGGGCAGTCGTTGCAACAGTATTGCCATAGGCGACTGACCGATTGACCGACAGACAGAAAGGCATAACTCGTACCGGTATGGTTAATCCGCCTTTCCTGGTCAACTCGACTGAACCCAACTCGACCCGGACCGCTAACCGCAAAGTTCCCCTCAGTTCGCCTTGGCTCAACACTTTTAGCGTTCATCTCCGCACGAAATCAGCAACCTTTCCTACCACAAGGAAGGAAGGTTAACAAAAACGGTAGGTCAAATCAAATCGCGATATCATGGATAGGAAGAAGGAGAGGGTCCAATTAGCTCACTCGCCTCCCACTCTTCCAAAGGGCACATGGAATTACATAATAGTCAACCTTGTGGGCTTCACCGCAATACCGAGCGCCCCTGAGAGGCCGAGCGATATCTGCGGGCCGTAATGGGGTAACCCCGCCTGAAGGTGAGGGACGAGGACCACTGCTATCACGATTCCCGGAAAGGGAAGAATTGGTAAGGCTGCATTTGTTCATCCGGTGGTTGTTAGGGGAACGGGAGCCCCTCCTGTGTGAGAGATTTATTGGCGGTCGAGGTGGCGATGGTATTGGATTATCCTGAAGATATGGAGGGAGAGGTTGTAAAGATAGGCTAAACAAGTGCGCTTCACAATTCCCTGCAGGAAGGAGCATTGGACCGGATGCAGGCAGCATACGGTAGCCTGTCCACCGGTCTTCCCAGGCGGGTTGGTGGGGTATATACCCACCGGGCCATCTGGTATCCCGCACGGGAGCTGTGGTTCCGCTAGGGAGATTTTATGAGTGTCCATAAGAAACAGCCCGCCTGGGGCAGTTTTGCGACCTCCAGTGACGGCGCTGAGGGGCAGGGGGGAAAGATTGGAGAGTTTGCATACTGGTGGGTAGGTAGGAGGGTGTTCCCCCGCAGGCGAGGCTATTTCGAATTGTTAGTTCCAACACGTTCGTAGAACCTTCCCGTTCGCCCATCATTAACAGGTTCAAGAATGGGGATTATCCTTGCTGAAGCTCCGGGGCCCAAGGGCAATCCGGCGGTATGTTGAGAGGGAATGCAGTGGACTTTGAATCCTCTATCCGTTCCCAGGGCAGTACATCTGTGAGGCTAGCGTTATGGTATCATACTTCCTTTCTTTTCTGCTCCCCCACCTCTTCCCCTTCCCTCACCCCCTCCCATTTGGCAACACTGGGATTCGAACTAACAGAACTGGCTTGCAAAAGCCTCAAGCGCAAGCATGGATCCGAAACCTGCTAGTCATAAACGCCCTTCTTCAGCCCTTTCGGATATGCAAGAATTTCTCCTGGAACCCATACGCAATTTCTCTGCTATCGCTGGTAAGAGCAATCAAGCTCTGACAATTCCGGTGCTAATATCTCTAACATCTCTAGCGGTTTTACCTAGGGCACATTCCACAACTACTCGGAAGAGGACAAGGTAGCAGCAAACATCTACGACACCCTCCTGTCGCCCAATCGCCTATGCACATTACCCAACCCTGAAGGGTATTTAAGAATGTTGGAAACTTCCCAGAACATATACCGAAATACCCAGAACGGGGCCCGCGTTAAGTTCGCAGACGGCAGCACCCAATTGCAATTTCCCGGAAGGCTGCACATAAGCGATGTCTGCGGTCTGGCGAGGCGAACGAAGGTCCCCGGGCGAAGGTGCGCCCGCTACGTCAGCTCTGTGCAGATTACACAAGCGCTCTTCACCACCCCCGTCCGTTATCCAAAAAGTGGTCAACCCCTTTATGGCAATGTCCATAGTTCGCCTCCTACTCGGCAAACACACCATCCGGCATATACTCTCATTGTCCAGTGTGCTGCGGTGATACCCATAGGCAGCATCTGCTTCCGCCCGGATTCTCAACATAACGGATCCTATAGAGACCCAAACCCACCTGGAGACGACCGCCGTCTCGGGGCGGAACTCGAGGTTACCAAGAACGCGGTTAGGGTGGCTCTGGAAGTTGCTACTAGCAAGGCTCTTATACAAGTAGTTGGCAAGCTCTTCACAAAGATTGTTGTGATGACCTCCAACGAGAGGGTCGTCCGCGGGTTCACTGAGTTTCTCAGCCATTGGCGCAGAATGAACTGGTGGGGGCTCGACGCGTTATTCTTTCCGGGGGTGGAGGCCAATAGGCATAGGTGGGAGAGTCTTGGCAACACTATTGGGAAGGCAATGGAAGACGGATGGAATTGGAGGTGGCCCTTTGGTTGGTGCCAGAGGAGGATGTCCGTGGCGCGATTGATTTGGCAGAAAGCGCTAGGGTGAAATTCTCCAAGAAGAAGGTCCAGAACTCCCTACTCCGTAGACACGCGAGCGCCGGTCTTTGTTGCGAAGGAGGTGTTAGAAGGTCCGGGGGGGGAGGTTCATTGGATGTGGATCGGAATCGGGAAAGCGTGGGTGAGTACGAACAACTGTGGGGTGAAGGTGGCAAACGGGCGAGCAGATGGCGATAAGTGTCCGTGGGTTTTTTTTCTTTTTCGTTTGGGCAATTACTTCTGGGGTTTTTTTATACTGTCGGTGTAGAATTGTGTATTAATTTTGAGAGGTTTAATGCGAGATTTATCACCGCTCTCGCGGTGGTTTAGTGGTCGCCCTGTGATAGTCGTGTTCTCGGGTAAGCTCAAGTGTAACTATAATAGACCACTCCCGAATTGAAATTTATGCACTAGCAGTGACTCTTGCTTACCTATCTCGTGTAAGGGAAGTAAACAAATAAACAGAAGTGGAGGAAAGGTGAAAGCCTCCCTCAATCCGTCACCACCAAACCCTATCGACTCTTTCGTGGAAACATATTTTCGCGGGTGACACGCCATGAGCCCGAATCCCGACTTACGTAACGCCCCCCACCAAACAACCCTCTTCCCAACAACCAAGCCACCAAACTCCAAAAATCCAAACCTCAAACTCCCATCTCAACCCATCACCACTCCCCACTAGGCCAACTCCCCACCCTTCCCCCCAACCCAACCCAACGATGCTCCCCCGCTTCCGCCTCTCTCACCTCCCGAGGCCCCTCCTCCACCTCCAATCCCGCACAATCCAAACCCACCACCCAAGACCGGCAAAGTCCGCCGCCCCGCCGCAAAACGCCAGCACGACCAGCACCACGGCTACAGCGGACCCGAGCGCGCCGCTGGAGGAATCTGTCTCGGTGGGGGAAGCCAAGCGTCGCCTGCAGGCGCCGAACCGCGCGACCACGTGGTCGAGATCGCAGCAGCCGCGGGAGCTGGGCATGGTGGGGCCCAGGTTCGAGAACACGGACATGGAATTGCAGCCGGCGCCTTACGCTGCCATCGAGCTGATCCACCAACAGCCCGTGAGGTTTTCCGAAAAGAGGATTGCTGTTTGCGATGGTGGTTTGTGCTCGCTTCGTTCTCTTCTCTTCTTTTTTTTTTTCACTTTTCGCTGAATCGCGGGACTAGGTGGTGGGCCTATGGGTCATCCTAGGATTTTTATAAACGTGGATAAGCCGGAGATTGTGCCGTGTGGGTATTGTGGATTGCCGTTTGTGCGTTTTTCCTCTCTTGCCTTTTTTCGTGCGGGATTCTGGGTGGGGTTGGAGTTTCGGTGGCTGATCTATGATACAGGCGCATGTTCATCACAGGGAGGCTCTGGAAGCTCAGGAGACTACGGATTATCCGCTTTCGTAGGTTGGGGGTTTTTTTTGTAGATTCTTTGGGATAGAGGTTGCTTTGAGATCAATTAAAGTTGATTGGCTATTTCTTCTTTTCTTTCTTTTGCGGATGGATCAAGGTATAGTGGATGATATAGCTGTGGATAATTTATATGCCTCGTGTAGGAGGGCTTAGGGTAGGGGTCTGTGATAACTTGGCTGTAGTGAGATGTGAAAAATGGTCTTCAGACCAGTGAGCTAGGGAGTTTGGTCCATAGAGCCCGGTAGAAATAATCACTTACCATCACTTCGAATACCCATATTAACACCTCCGCCTCCACATTATCCTACCGACACTCTCGCAAAAGCTCGGATAACTCTAAACTACTCTAAACCGCATATACGCCACCACCACCACCACCCACGGATACTAACTCTTCCCCTTTCCCTTCCCACCCTTCCCACCCTTTCCCACCTTCTTCCCCTCTTTCACCCACCCCCCGAGCACCAAAGCCTCTCTTGCCACCGCGTTAATACACCGAAACCTACACAAAACATTAGCCTCCTACTCTTACACCAAATCTCGAAAAAAGGGAAACAAACCGATCAGGCCCAAGCTTAACCCCACCATACCACCTCGACACAACAACCAGCACATCCCAAACATCCATCACCTGCAACAAGTGGCTCAACCTCCCCCCCGCCGCCGCCTCCCCGTCATCATCGTTATCCTGGTAGACGGTATTTTTGCAAGGATCCTTAACGCGGTACGCTGCGTTCGTTAGTATCATGTAGTAAATCGCGCGGGCGGGGGTAGAACCAGAAATGTTATGCGTAGCCTTCACAATTTTCCTATCGGTGAGCAAACGGCGGAGGTACGCCTTCGCCTGATCAGGGGAGGAAACGTGTATAACCCTAGCGACAAAGACAGACTTCTTCTCCGTTAACGGGGGTGCGATTATCCACGGGTCTTCCTCCCCCTCCTGCTCCTGTTCATCCCCTTCCCCTTCCCCTTCCTCTTCAACCCGCGCATCCGGCTCCCCCCGCGCATGCAGCACCTCCACCAACCCCTCCACAAAATCGTACAGACACACCTCGCCTGGCCGGAATATCCGACCGAGGATGTCCCGCGCGAAGCCGGCGGCGCCGGCAATGTTACTGGTCCCGTGGATTGTCGGCGGGTCGCTCGGGTACGTCTCTGGGAATGAGAGGGTTAACGTTCGTGGCGTTTCGGTGGGGAGGGTTAGGGTGTAGGTTTTGGGGCATGTGGCGGTTGTTGTTGAGCAGGGGGTTATGGTCTCTGGGGTGTAGATTGAGTTCAGGGCGGAGATTTCGTCTGTTAGGTCTTCGTTTGGCATTGCGTTCTGGTGGTATTATAAATTTATGTAGAACTGTTGATTTTTAGGATTGGGTGCTGGTGTGTTGTGGTGGTAGTGGGGGTGGCGGCGGTGGTGGGGTTGGTGATTTGTGATACTGTGTCAAGATTTAAGGTTGGATCCTTGTCGTCATTTTAAGGTTCTGAGGTGTCTACCGTACCCGAAATGCTAGCTTTGAGCATCTGATTACGATCATAATATCAAGCTCGGACAAGAGAAAGAAAGAAAAAAACCCCTTCATGGCAAAATTATTGCCTTCATAGCTCCATTCCCTTTGGAGCATGCTGGAATACTGAAATTATTATTATCTACAAACGTACCGATCCGGAGCCTCCCCGTAAAGTAAAGAAAGAAACAATGCGCTTAACCAATGATAATAAGAATCGTTACAGGTCATCATCACTGATTTCCATGCCTTCCTGATAATTACTCGTAACATCACCGAGCCGCTTTCTCCCTCCTCCCCCGCCGGAATCACCGGCTATCGCTGCCGATCTGCCTGCAGATCTACTTGTTGTCCTTAGAGCCCTACTGCTGCTTTCGCTGTCGTTCCCGTATCGTTGACGCGATCTCGACTTTCCTTTCAGGCGCTGATTGATGATGGCTTCGACCTCGTCGTCGTCTTGGATGATGATTTCGCCGTCGGCGCTCATTACCGATGATTGGAAAAGGTGGTTTGAGGATGAGTTCTCTTGCAGAGCCTTCTCGAGGAGTTCCGTTGCTATAGGATCTTGAGGTGACACAGCTAGTGCCTAACGTTTCAATGTTAGTGTTGATACAAAAGAGGTGTACGGGGGGGTGAAGGGATACCTCATGCAGGCTAACAACAGCCTCCCAGGGCCTTCCTAATTGCATTTGGCACAGTCCTATAGCGCTATAGACGTTTGCGTCTTTGCCCTCTCCGGTGCGTTTCACAATTATAAATTGCTCCAATGCTTTATCAAAGAACTCTAGTCTTCTGTAAGCGTGCGCTAGATTTGCTCTTGTTGCTATCCATGCCTTAGGGTCACTTTCGATCTCTTCCGCGATGTCGAGAGCTTTGGTGAAGAGTTGAACGGATTCTTTGAGGTGATCCTTGTGGTAGAACACTACACCTAACTCATTCAAGAGCAATGGATCCGATTTGCAGAGGGTAAACGCGTTGTTGAGATACTCGTCCGCCAAAGTGATATTATTAAGCTGGAGGTGTTGCATACCGAGGAAGAGTTGAGGCAGGTGGGTCCCTTGGAACAGTCGAGCGGCAGTAGAGTAGGCAGATATCGCTTGATCATGTTCGCCCTCCGCTGCAAAAGTGTGGGCGAATCCGATCCAGGCCGGCCCAAAGTGTGGATCCATCATTGAGGCTTTCGAGAAGAAGCGTCTGGATTCAGCGATCTTACCAATGGTAAGGTAATAGACGCCAACCGAAAGCCATGTTACCGGTTCCTCCGGGTAGTTGTCTGCCATGTCGTGAGATATTAAGAAAAGGGTATTTTTTTCGTCTAACTCGTGTAGGCATGCCAGATACAAAGGATAAATCGAAAAATTGTAATTGTCATCATCAATAACTTTTTTGCAAAGTGTTAAGCATTCTTTGAACTTGCACTGCGTGAACAGTAACTCTGCTTTGGAGAGTATCATATCGGCGTTTTGTGCCAGGTTATAAGTTTCCGAGAGTATCTCGGTGGCTTTGTTGAAGTAGGCCGGGTTTTTATACTTGCTTAGTCGGGTGGTGTATAGCATTTTGACGAACTCTGCTTGTTCACCGGGTTCTTCCCCGTCGGCACTCAAACCCTCAAAGTCTAGCGATTCCAGGAATGCCCACTCTTCATCCGGTGACATGAGAGCGTTTCTCATCAACTGATCGAACGCTTCGAAACACTTAACATCAATGAGGACGGCATGCTTGTAGCATTCCTTTGCTTTATCAAAGGAGTTCTGCTTAGCGTATACCAAACCCCTCAAATAGCACATTGCCGCCTCAAACTTTACGTTCCCAACATGTTCTTCTCGATCTCTACTACTCCGTCCGCTAGCAGCAGCTCGTCGTCGCCCGTTGGCAGTAGAAGCTGAACCAGAAAAGAGGTGTGTCGGGTCCTTGTCGCCCAGGATGTTGAGAGCTTCATCGTATTTGGATTGCTTGATCAGGCACAAGGCAGCGAGGTAGCGACAGGAAGTAGACCGAGAGATCAAGTCGTTGCGGGTAAGAAACGTCTGAGCCCTACTGTAGTGCCCAGTGCTGAAGTGAACTTGAGCGAGCCAAAAAGCATCCTTGGGGTCCCCTTAACTCAACAGTAGAATTAGCAGGGTCCTCAAGAGAGCAGCGGTGAGGGCGCGCGAGCGACGTGAATACCAGTCAAAGCTAACAGTTTGTCACCAATGTATATAGCAGCATCGTATTGGTGTTTATTCAAGGCGTCTTGCCGCCAACTTTTGAGAAATTCCTCCATCTTTGGATTCGTAGGGACTCTTCCGGAAGAGATTCCTCGTTTGCGAACGAGTGGAATGTCTAACGAAGGAACCTCGAGATGCGAGGATGCTGGCGGCATGGCCAAAACTATATCTTATGAGATGCGATACGGTCGGACTTTCGAGAAAGTTGATATTATTCGAATAAAGTGGTAGAGTTGAAGGTCCGGCGGGGTTGGACCGGAGATTCGTTAGGGAGGAAAGGCGAAATAAAGTTCCGAGGTTGAGGCTCTGGTGAAATAAACGTTGGCACAACAACCGAAGCCATTCTTGGTCTGAGGTCTACCTCACAAGCGCGTTTCACGAGTCCCTAGGGCACAGTAGGCGCAAGTAGGAAATTGATATGTATAGTTAACCAATTCTAAGCCCGCCTATGCACCTTTAACCTCCATACAGATGATCCTTTCTTCCCGATATCCTATCCCTCCTACCGAGCGGAAGCCGGACGTTTGTTGGGAGTTGCTGTTGAGATTTTTGGAGGGTCGCGAGGATACAGAGAAATAGTTGACAAGCTATGAAGTGTAATTTAGGTAGGTATCATATCCGGGAAGTTGCCATAGGAATACTTGGGTACAGTGAGTATGATTCGTAGTATCATGTCTCCACTGCTGACACAATATTTCCTTGAACCACGGATAAACAGTCTCTTATCCGGAGAAACAATTTTCCGGCGGGATGCCAAGCATAATAACCCACCACAATGGTCTGGGGGGAAAAAAGTGTAGGAAAAGAAAAAAAATCTCTGCTCCTCTCTATTTTCCGTCAATCTCGTCCATCACAGGAGGAAAATTTCCTCCCCTCCTACTTTAACCCTCCCCACTCCACTCCCCTTTGGATAAGGAATCAATTGCTATCTCTCCCTCTATATATTTCCTCCCGCCTTCTTCGTTTCCCTTTCTTGGTAGAAAGGAGAATACCTCACCTCCTCACCTCGATTATGTTTTCTTCCACCCTTCGCCGTCATTCCCCCTCAATTGCACGCATTTCTTTTACCCCATTTCGCTCTCTTACTTCATGTACTCCTACACGCACGGTTGTACGCAATTCTTTGAAAAATCCTCCCGCCTTTTCTTCGCGACATCGATTTTTCTCGGTCTCGACGTTTTTGAAAAACGATACCGAGGCGGAGCAGGTATTTGTGGAGGAATCGACAGCGGATTCTGATCCCCCTGCAGGGGAATATATCCATCATACGGGCGATCCTGAAGTAACCCATCATTATGGAGAGCATGAACCAATCACTCGTTTTCAACAGCTGGCTGATCGAGGTTTGGTTGATCCGGTTATTGTTGAGAAAATAGTAAAAGGAAAGGGATATGACGAAATGACAAAAGTTCAGAGGAGAACTATTCTAGAAACTTTAGGTGGAGAAGATGTGTATGTTTTACTCTTGATATTTTGAATCGAGGTTTGTTTTGCTAACAAGTTATCCGACAACAGGTTTGGTCAAGCCAAGACTGGTACAGGAAAGACTTTTGCCTTCCTTTTGCCCCTTATACAGCGCATAAGAGCCACCACCATCCCTCTTAAGCCTCGTGTTAAGATCCACCCTAGGACTGGAGAGACCAATGCAGATGTTCGTGCGATAGTTATATCTCCCACGCGTGAGTTAGCGAAGCAAATTGAGGTCGATGCCCGATTCCTTACTCAGAATACTGGAATCGTTACCCAACTTGCCGTTGGTGGCTCTGGGAAGAGGGAGAGTCTCGCGAGTATCCATAGTTTGGGATGCCATATTTTGGTGGCTACTCCCGGTAGATTGCATGATCTTCTGTCCGACCCGGCAGCCGATATTAGCACCAAAAATCTCGAGATACTAGTATTGGACGAGGCGGACCATTTACTTGACCAAGGATTCGCCGAAGCAATTTATGATATTATCAAACTTCTACCTCCTAGAGATGCGCCCGTCGGGGATACTGGTAAGCCTAGGCAAACACTCTTGTTCTCTGCTACGATCCCAGACAAGGTCCAGAGCATGGCAAGGAAAACCATGCGCCGCGATCACAAATTCTTACAGATGGTCGAGAAAGGGGAGGCGGCGACGCACGAGAAAGTCCCACAACACATTGTTAGATGCAAAGGACTTGAAAATCAGCTACCAGCACTTGTCGAGCTTCTAAAACGCGAAATCGAAGCTGTCACCAACTCTAGAGAAGCTGAAGAGCCCCCTCAACCTTTCAAAGCTATCATCTTCTTCACCGCTGTTCGTCCAGTGATGCTCTTCGCCGCGGCCCTCCGAAAACTCAATTTAGGGGACAATCGGGGGCACCCATTCTACCCGGCCAAGATATTTGAGATTCACTCCCGTCTCACTCAATTCGCACGAACAAAAGCTGCCGACAGTTTCCGCGGGGCTGAGTCTGGAATCCTCCTTTCGTCTGACATTACGGCGCGCGGGATGGATTTCCCTGGTGTAACACACGTCATCCAGATAGGCGCCCCCAAGAGCGAGGAAACTTACATTCACAGAATCGGCCGCACTGCTCGTGGGGATAGATCTGGCGTGGGCTATCTCTTCCTTTCGGAGATGGAATATTCATCTGCTATGGGGGAACTTCGACGGCTTCCGTTGAAACCCAACAACTCACTTGTTACCGCTGGGATCGACATGGGAGTAGAGCAAGAACTTCCGAAACATGCATCCCAGATATTGACATCTGTTGCGGAAGCCAACCAAACCATCGACCCCTACCAGATGAAGGATACTTACATGTCACTTATCGGCTGCTATGGCGGTATTCAAAAACCACTTTTGGCCGAATCTCTAAATCGCCTCGCCACTCTTGGGTGGGGGCTGCCGTCACCTCCGGAGGTGTCTGGGATGCTTGCGTTGAAGCTAGGCATCAATTCCCATCATGGATTCCATGTCTCAACCTCAACTCGCGGCGAGGCTGCCAGTGAGGAGATTGACAGACCTAGTCGTGGTGGAAGAGGCGGGAGAGGTGGAAGAGGCGGATCTGGCGGTTTTGGTGGAAGGGGGGGTCGGGGCGGGTTTAGTGATCGCCCGCCTTACCGCTCTAGTGGTGGCGATGAAGAAGGTGGTTACGAACGCAAGCCGTTCAGACCAATGGACGATAACAATGGGAGTAGCTATGAACGTAAGCCCTACCGGTCACAGGAAAATGGAGATGGTGAAGGCGACAGCAGCTATGAGCGCAAGCCATTTAGGCCGAGAGATGGAAACGGCGGGGGTAGCTATGAACGCAAGCCCTTCCGCTCTAGAGACGATTCCTCAGGCGGCTACGGGCGCAAGCCCTTCCGTCCTAGGAGCGACGGCGATGACGAGGGCGGCAGTGGTGACTACGAGCGCAAGCCCTACCGCCCCAGAAATGGTGATAATGATGGCGAGAACGGTAACGGCGGTTACGAGCGCAAGTCCTTCTCTTCTAGAGGCTCCCGCGGCCGGGGGCGTGGTCGTGGCGGTTTCGGTGGTAAGCCCGATTGGGGCGCCAGCGAGCGTGGTCATGGTGGGTACCAACGTGCCCGCAACAACGGGCCCGGTAACTGGGAGCGCGGAAACCGTGGCCGTAGCGGCGGCAGAGGAGGACGATATTGAGTTTGTAGTATAGATGAAAAAACCCCGTTGTCTTAAAATTGTTGGGATGGAAGCCGGGGGAAGTGTTTCTCAGTTATTTTATGGTTAATGGTGATTAGCTATCTTTCTGTTCGCTTGATTGGTTTTTAACTATGTATTCGTTTTTGTGGGGGAAATCTTTTTTTTTCCGTCTACTTTTTTCCTCATGTATTCTCTCATTCCTCTTCTTTCTATCATCTCTTCTTTTTCCTATTCTTTGTACTCCTTTTTCTCCCCTGTCTGCACCGGGCCTTCGCGGGGCATACCATACAGAACGGAACTCTACTCATGTCGTTGTATTATAGAAGTGGAAGATACGGAGGAGGGAGCTGGGAGGGTTAGAAATGCATTGGTTGAGTTTCTTCCCTTCCCCGACAAGGAGCCGGCAAAATCGGTGTTTACCCTTGCCTTCCTGGACCTCCTTTTCTGTTTGTTATTTTTACCTTTTCGTGTGAAATTGAAGCGGAGCGGTATCTTTTTGCGGTACGATTGCATTCGGTGTGATTGATTGTGAATAGGACGGGGACTGCGGGGGTGTGCTCACAGGGTATCACTCGTGAGAATTTGTAGTGAAGATCCATGCTGTGATGGATGTTGCCTCGCAATATTTTACAGCACCATTATTTCCCTTACTGGTAAATGGTTAGGCCTCCACCACTTTTCCTTTCACATATAATGGCCGTAAGATCATTAATTTTGCTATCTGACAGTCACATGAGATTTTTCTTGGAGGTTGGCCTGCTTTAGGTGATGGGAAACGCTGTTTTCAGAAGGGTAGACTTTTGTGATATTATTGTGAGGTGCCGGACGGGGCCTGGGCTTTCCCACAAGCTATATGTATCAACAGCCGGCCCCCCTCCTATTTCGTTATGGCTCATAGTCGGGAAAAGCAAGTGTGACGCGCCGGAACTTTTTCCCTCCCTTGGCAGGGATTACATAATATAGGTTTTGAGCGATATACCGCATCCCTATTGCCAAAAATGCTACAAAGTCTCAGTTTAATTCTACCGAGCTAGCATTTCTGGTGGTTAAGTCGGTTGATATATTTGTACAGGACGAATCAGTGTCCAATTCAACAGAAATCATCATCATTGCTAGCATGAATATTTCATATCCGAGCCTTCGGTAGGCAAGGGCTGCTTCAATAGCAGGGACACGTAGTAGATTGATTTTAGAAGCACTGGGAGAACGAATATTCCCCTCGTGGGAATTCGGAGACGGAAAGAAAAGGAAGGGATTGGAAAAAAGAAACAGACGAGTTTGGTCGTGATAGTGGTGGCACAGTCCTTTGGCTATCCACACATGGTTTGGGGTTGCTCATTCACGAAAGGTCGATATCGGTTCGTCTATCTACAAGCTGAGGGAAAGATCCCTTAAGTATAGGGGAAAGGGAAATTTTCTCCTTCGCAGAGAAAAAGTTTCCGGACAAAATGTCCTCCTGACAAACACCAGCAACAGAAACATATTGTCCCTTAGCATAAGTAACCGGAAATCGCGAGGCAACGGCGCCCGCCTCTGCCCGCCTCTCTCATACTGCCGGACATCTCAACAAATGACTCTCAAAACCACAACTAAAAAATATTTAAAAATAAAATAAATGGATAATTGTAATTAATATCTTGTATACCATCAATCCGCCTCAATAACTGCTTGAGCTCCATGAACTGTAGATTCTGCCATCTTATCAAAAACTTTGGGGTCTAAAAGCTTCCAACAAAAAGTAACTGCCTCTTCAATAGCCTTCCTAACTTTGTCTTCAGGCCCTCTCATAAGATAAAGCTCAGGGTAATACTTGTGAAACTTAGCTTTCACAAGAGACCAAATATGCTCAATAGGATTAAGATCTGGTGAATAAGGAAGGATTTGTTTGAGAGTAACACCTTCAGACCTGAGCCACCTCATGAAGGGAAGATGAGTTCTAGCATTGTCAATAATCAAAAAAAAAATTCTCCCTCTCCCATTTCTGTCATCATCTCCTCCCATATACCTATAAAATCATACTAATGATAAAAGGTATTTGGTAGTAGTGATATGGTGAATTTGGAGAGTTGGGTGGAGGGGTTGCGATGTTGCGCGGAATCCATTGCACGGCCTCCGTTGCGGCGCAAAATTTTCGGTTACCTATGCTAACGGACAATACAAACCAGGTTTCTGCTTCCATAGTACTCCGATCTACTCGAGTAGGCCGGGCTTGATTGGTGTTAATAATAGATATTTTATCTTTAAAATAGGGGTGAAATTCTGGCTGGAAGAGGGTAGCTTTAGCAGGTGGGTTAGGGGACTTTTGTTGGGGGGAAGATTACGGCGTGCCGCACTTACGAGCATGACACTTTCCTTTCCCGACTATGAGCGATAGCAAAATAGGAGGGGAATCGGCTATTAACGCTGCACACAGTATAATTCAAGTGAGAGAAAACAATTATCGTGTTACGCAATGAAGTTTTTGTTTTGGTGTCGTTTGAGGAAGTATATCAAATGAAAATATTTTGTAAACCGAAACTTGACTGCGAGCAAGAGTTGAGCTTCTGATCTCCGAACTAATTCTGCTGTTGAGTGCCCCTTACCCTAGTTGCAGGGGCATCGCGCTTGTGAAACGTTCGTTGGTAATGATACTAGTAGACTACACGGTAGACTATTCGCGACCGGGTGGATGAGTGACTTGGCCGTTGTGGTCATGTGACTACCACCCGCAGGGTTTTACACCTACTAGCGAGAGCTCAATTGGGATCGTGGAAAAGGTATTGTATTATCAGGGGTGGACGGAAGCTTCATATCACGGGTCTATGCGTAAATCGGATATTGACATAAAAATTGTCCATACAAGAGTGCATAGCAGGAATCAACGGGGGAGTTGAGTTTGTGATGGGTGATTCACACAGCTTGGTCCACCTTTTCTTTTTTCTCTCGTTTTCGTTTTTTCTTTCTGCCACCTATTTTTCGCCTCTCGCCTATACCGGTATTCCATATTGCGAGATCCTTTCTCCTTATTAATGCCAAAGACATCACAGCCTTTTGCTCCCGGTACTTTTCTTTGATCCCGACTAACACATCCCACCTACGCTGCTGAATCTACCCCCAGCCCGGTAACTCTTCCTGGTGAGTTTATGGGCCACCGCTGCTCCGTAAGCACCGCGGGAGTTTTCCTATAGTCTATGCATCGGGGACTCGGCGGGAGGGGCGCCGTGAGGCTGGGAGGCTGGGTTGCTAAGAATTCGCCCAAAAATGGAAAATATTATCATATCCGCCGTCGGGATTGGAAAAAGTATTATGAATCATTAGCGCTCACTTGCTCGATACGGTCCCACAACCTTGGAGCGTCGTGCAAGATGGGCATGCGCCCAGCAGGTGCGCAGGATGGAATGGAAGTCGGAGAGGCGAGGTGTGTTGATGAGAAGGGTTGAGAAGCAAAGAGTGGGGAGGGGGCGGGAATGAGAAGAGTTGGGGAGGGAACGGGGGAGGAGGACAGTTGAGAAAGAAAGAACGGGACTTGAGATGGGGGGATCTGATAAGATGAGAGAAGAGGAGCAGGAATGATGTGATTACAAGAAATGTTAGAGGAAGAAGGAATGCGGGGGATTTTCCTATTAGTTTTTTTTACAATAATATTGTTATACAGGTGTCTATTCGCTCTTAAGTGAAGCGTGAGAGGGCGACGAATAGAATCCCAGGATAACATCCTCCATACGAGCTTTCGGCGCCAAGCCATCCAATGGGTGGGCCCTGGGCGGGTTGACCTGGGTAGTTGGTTTGGTTGGATCGGGTTGGTTGGGTTGGGTGTGATAAGTAAATTTACGAGTATGATATATACGAGATAGATCTTTGGCTTGGGTCGGGTTGACGCGGGCAGCACCCGGATTACCCAACGAACCCACACAATATCGTTAGCTTTGTTTAGAATCCTTCAGCGCACGGTAATTACCATTACTATGGAAACTGTAGGGTAAGCGGATGGGAGTCTAAAACTATACTTGCTAGTAGCGGGAGGGCGAAGGCGGAAGCTCCCCTGATTCGGGGTGGTTGAATTGGAAGCTAGGCCTGAGAGTACTTTATTTGTCTTGGATTATCACAGGCTTCAAAGGAGTAAACTTCGAAAGCGTTGAATATATACGGACGTATCTTCTGCCGGAGAATATTTCTCCTCAAAGTTCTCTGGGTAGGTCACATATCGGATACTTTTCTCGCTTCAACTACACAATACATACTATTATCACATGTTTCTCAACCCGTCCTTTGAATTTAGGGGCCTGTTTGGATGTCCACGATAATACAGAGATTCTTGGTGGATGCCACACAATCCTGAGTTTCTTGGCAATCTCTGGGGATCTCAATACGGTATTTGGCGTGTTTGGAAGTCAATTTCTTTGAGATTGCGTTCCCTATCACCTCCCTGCAATCTTTGAGATTCAAGTTTTGCCTCTGGAGGTCAAAATTCTAAGGATTGCACTGAAGTGAGTGCAACACCATTCCTTTCACAAGGGTTTAAGCCTTCGGTTGCACGTATTACATGCGGCTTTGAGCCTTCTCTTAGACACAAATTTCCTTTTTTTAATTCGGCACCGCTGGAGTAAAATTAGATCTCTTGATTTCTGTTCTTCAATACATGATCCCCAATCCCATGGATTTCGGTCACCGGACGTCCAAACAGGTCCTAAATGACACAACGGGCTGATTAGGTAAACCCAGGTAAGGCTTCCTTGGGTCGGGTTGGGTGGATTGAACCTTCGTTGGGTAGGTTATGGGTTGAGTTGGGTCGCCCGTTTTCGACCCGGGTACTTGCAGAACCCATCGGATGGCTTTCGGCGAACTTGACGTGACCTAACCGCTCCCAGATAACAAAAACAAGCACAACCGCTGACTACTAAAACCAAAAGCCGACATACCATTTGCCTTGGGGTGTCATTAATCAAACGATCATGTTGTTATATACTTGCGGCTCAGGCACCAATTCCCGGTGTTATCCGAAAAATTCGGTACTGTTGGTAGGGGTTCGTGGGTCCGCGTTCTTTGTGGGCTGTTGGGGATGGATACGGGTATATTAATCTCATCAGAGTGTACGGTACTGTACCTGTAGCTGACGAACGAGTTAATGACTGCTTAGATGGAGACTATCTTGACTCGGCGGTTAGCCGTAATCCGATGGGACGTAGTCTACGGGTAAGGGTCATAGAGTAGGAGGGCAAAGCACAAATTATGAGTTAAGCTCTCCGGAGCGGGCCCCGATTCCAATAGGGAAAAATAAATGAGGTGGAGATCGTGACGCTCGCTACTCGAGTCAGGTGGATAAACAGCATAATCTTTAGCTGCTAGTCAATACTCGAGCACTGAGCCAGGAAAACGCCAATCCTTCTTGGCGGTTCTGGTCTCTGACGCCGGAAATTATGGTATGGGAGATAAAGATTTCACTCCCACTCTTCCTTCCTCTTCGCCTTCGCAGCATCGCATGTCCCAACAATTGCTAACTGTTGTGATCCCCCAACACTCGCCCTTCTGCATCACCGTCGTTAAGTATTCCGCCACGGCCTATTCGTCATCTATCAGTCCACACTACTCTAAGCTCTATACCGGTGAAAATTTAGCTCCCACCCCACTGCCCATATACCGGTAGATTACTTCCGGAAGTGTTGTCGTAGCTAAGTCTTATTCGGGCCGTAGAGTTGCCTGCAGGCAAAGCAACCCCTTCCTCTTTCAGACTGTCAGTCTTTGTGGAGTGAATTACTCGAGTAGAATCGGGTCCGATTTCTTGCCCCTACCGCATTGTTCCAGCGATGAGGCTCTACGAGTGCGCTCGCCCTCTCTTTGAAGACGTGAGGGCACGGGGTGCGCAGTGTGTGATTGGGTTGTGCTTCATTGCGGGGTGAACACTAACCGATTATGGCCCGCAGGTTCGCCTTTGCAGATGCATTGATTCTACTCGAGTACTGTTATTTTTTTTATTTTTTTATTTTTTTTGTTAAATCTTAGAATTTAGTTGCTTAAATAGGCGCAAATCTCCACTATAAAGGTCATGCAGGGACCCCCAATTTAGTCCTGAGACATGCTGGTCAAAAGCCTCCTCCGCAGGCCTAGGGAAAAACAAGCCACCCCAAGTCCCTCTGGTATGGGACCAACTGCATATCGAACACCAAAAAAGAACCCATGCTAAGCCAAGCTACCAAAAAGAGCAAGAGAAATCAACCCTGCACAGAAAAATTCCCTCACAACCTCAGCAAAAAGGCCAATACACAAGCACAAAACCAGCATCCGCAGGAGGCAACAAGAAAACCCACACCGTATTCTCTTGAGATAGGAAATAAACAAAAGAAACCCAACAAAAGAAATCCTCCTTGTAGGTGGGTGTAACTATGCCTGCTGGTTTTCTTAAAGACTCGGCCCAAAAACTAGGGCAAAGGTGGTTTATCAGCAACCCCAGACACCCGCTTAGGGTGCAGGGAACCTATAAATCATTGGGGGAGGGCTAGCCCAGGCAACCAGCTCCTGTTGACATCGTGAGACCCAACCGGCTGAACAGTGAGCAGCCTGAGACAGTACAATACTGACTGCATTTTGCCAGTGATTCCAGTCAGGTGGTGGTAGCGGATACTGGTCGGGGGTATAGTGACCAGCAGAGGATAGAGCAGTAACCTCTAGGGGCCCAAAATGCGAGAGGCAGACCCAGAGAGGGAGGTAGTATTCGTGTAGCAGTGGGATGCCAGCCATAAGACGTTTTTAAAGTCCCAAGATAGAAGGACCCCAGGCTTATGAAGCCTCAAAAGTTCAGTAAGGGGGGATCGTGAGACTATTGATGGTGTTTACCCCTATCTCCACCTTCCCAAAAGGG
This sequence comes from Tuber umbilicatum, assembly GCA_003313605.1. Lineage (NCBI taxonomy): Eukaryota > Fungi > Ascomycota > Pezizomycetes > Pezizales > Tuberaceae > Tuber > Tuber umbilicatum. The sequence continues at coordinate 19,539 of QLOI01000623.1, read as the reverse complement.
AAAGTGAAAAGAGGGGTCAGGAAAATCGGAGGGAAGAAGCTTGCTCGAGTACTCGTATTGCTGCTATGATACTTGTACGGTAGCCCTTGGGTGACGTGAAACAGTAAAATTCAGGGCGTACCCAGATTGGGCTACATTCAGCCAAGTTTGGTCGGGAGCTCCGGTTTGCGAGCGCCTGAGTGCACGAGTGACTCAGCATTATTAGCGAGTCGGGGAGGGCTCGGCCGGATCTGGGCTGTGGTCCGAGTTGTTCACACAGCCCAAGGGATAGCACACTACCGGCACTCCAATCATAGCAACTGATGATTTCTGAAAACTAATAAATTTACATACTTAGAGAAAAAAAGCGGATGTACAGTCGTGTCCGGAAAATATGTATACCCCCGCATGGCAACCAGAACAACCACAATCAACCAATTCAACAACAAAAAAAAGTAAAAGATATAAATTCAATTAAGGAATAGATGAAAGTAGATATCATAAGCTTCAAAAAAATCCTACTACCATTTTGTGTGACCTCCATCTGCATCCAATACAGCCTGCATTCTCTCAGGCATCCACTCTATCCAAGCATCCAATGTCCCTTGTGGAATTAAATCCCACTCCTCCTTTGCTGCCTCAAACAATTCAGCAGCACTATGGGGCCTTCTCTCAAGTCTGGAGAATCATCTGGTGAGGGCTCTTTGAGCAGAGCCCAGGTATTCTCAATTGGATTGAGATCTGGTGAGTTGGGTGGCCAAGGGAGTTTTTTGTAACCACACTGTTCCTCCAATTTTCGATTTTCCTCGCCACAATGCCAGGAGGCATTGTCTGCAGCTAGGTAGATGTTGTCAGAAGGTCTATCCAGACCTTCTATAAAGGGGATAAGGTATGGCTGGTGAATTTCAGTTGCATATTGGTGGGAATTGAGGCCAAGTGTAACCGTTATAGGTTACTATTGTTTTAAGGCCTACAGATTGTTAAGGCAAAGGACCAGGCTAACGGGCCTGGTGAGGTATTTGTTTTATGTTAGTTGTTTAAGGCATCGATTGATGCCTTGTTATTTGATTTTGTTATAAGGCTACTGGATAGCCGTTAAAGTATTTAAAGACTGTGATTCTTAAGGACTTAGAGGAGCAGACATCGACTGAGATAGTTCAAATATACTTAGTTGAGCAGTTACTTCAGTTCAGTTCGCAATTCCCCAGCAGCTTGCAAGTCCGGGACTTTAGCAAGCTGGCGATATCGTAATTGATACCTACCGCTCAACACTCTATCGAAGCCTCCGTTAGCTATACCTCACTTAAAGTCCCGCTCTTTGGGATCTCAGTATAGCTATCGTTAACCCACACCGCAGCGCTCCCTAACCAGTGTTCTTACCACACTAGGGGACGCGTTACACCAAGTCTGTCTCTTTTGCTGGTTCTTTCCTCCTCCCCCCTCTTCCTCACCAGAATTAACTCAGTCCTGCCACCCTTTATGATTGCAGCATAGACCCCAATACTAGTCCTCCTAGACTTGAAGCTAGGCTTTAAGTTCTTTTCTTCCAACTCTTCACCAGCTCTTATCCTGCCAGTGACCTTCCTCCCTGCAGGATTTGGATCATAGATAATAGTAGCCTCATCAACAAAAACAACCCAATTCCATATTCCCCTCCAATTCCTCCTTCTCCTAGCAAACTCCTTTCTCTTCTCTTTTTGTCCTTTTCTCCAAAAAGGCTTTTTCCTTGGAATCAGAAGCTTAAAACCAGCTTCTGATGTGATCTTGTCTATAGTGGTTCTGCCAAGACCAATATTCGCTTTTTGGGTGATATCGCGTAACGCTAAATGAGGCTCGGCATCGATAATAGCCTCTACTATTTTTCTTTTGGAGTCTGTGATCTTGGTGGGGCGGCCTTTCTTGGTGGCATAGTGGGTGTTTTCCCCTCTTGATTTTGCTCTGGTGACTACCTTTTGAACAGTAGACTTTCCAACCCCAACAGCTTCAGCTATTTTGCCATAACCCATGCTAGTATGCATATGCAAGGCATAGATTTGCTGATTTAGGTCTTCTTTTTCTCTTCGGGTGTTTGGTGGGGCCATGGTGGGTGATGAGGGGGGGGTGGAGTGGTGTTGCACCGTTGCTGCGCAGGGGTATAAATATTTTCCGGACACGACTGTACGGACATGCAGCTAAGAAGGGTATGATCGATTGTGAACATTCATTTTGCTTGCATTGAGGGAATAAACAGGGTTATGCGCCCTATCAGTGAAACCGGCGGGGTGGTTAAACTGCATGGCATGAATTACCGAGTTGTGTGGGGTGGGTTGAGCTGCAGAGTTTCAAGTATGATAACGGATTTTGCACTCGGTAGAAGGTGATCTCCTCGCTCACAACCCTCTTTCTTCCTCCATTCATTCTCACCTGGTGGAAAGTTATCGTTACGAGTATTAAAGCGAGCACTTAATTACTGTGCCGACGTCGGCAAAGCCCAAATTCTTGCAATTCAACCGCCAATTGAGACGATGGGCAATTGGCTATCATTGCAGCAGTAGGCTCCCCAAGTGTCACTCGTATCTACCAGCTCCTCTGTCCGTTAACGCCAGCTGCTATCCTCCCGCGAATAGATGCCCTCGAGGCGACTACAGTGGCAACACTGGTTCACGCAATACCACCGGTTCACACAATATCACCGGCTCCAACAACACTACGAACATTCATTACCACGACCACGAGGACAGAACGCCGTCAGCGAACTACGACAAAATTCTGCAACAAATATATCCGCCCGGATCTGGCTACGAGTCGCACCGAAGTCGGGTTCCCAAGCCGGTCGAGGGAACCTGCACCTGGGTTACGGGTCATCCAAAGTATAAGGAGTGGTTGGAAGATGAGACATCCGGCCTCCTTTGGCTATCGGCGGACCCGGGTTGCGGAAAGTCCGTCATCGCCGCATTCCTCGTGGGACACCTGGGGACTCAAAAGGACGCCATCGTGTGCTACTTTTTTTTTAAGGACGACAGTGAGGAACAGAGGAGTGTGATATTTGCCCTCCGCGCTATTCTACATCAGCTTTTTGTGCAGAGACCTAATCTCTGCAGTTACGCCGAGGAAGTTTCTTAAGGCGAAAGGTAATAGGTTTGCCGAGGAGGTAGATACATTGTGGAATATCTTTGCCAAGGCGGTAGCCGAGGGCGGGTGTGGCGATGTAATTTGTGTGGTGGATGCCTTGGACGAGTGCGAGGAAGTGACCATAACTCAATTTATCCGCCACTTGACCGGTCTCAGGGAATCACGACCTTCCGGCATTCCGTTGAAATTTCTTGTTACAAGTCGCCCGTACCACCGAATCGAGACAGAGCTGGGCTCACCGTCGACTACAATCCGGCTAAAAGGGGAGGAGGAGGTCAACGCTGTTACTGCCGATGTTGCTTGTGTCATAGATGAGGGGATCAAAAATCTAGAGCTATATTGGGAGCGGGCTGGAGGACTGGAATACTTGCGCAATTTCCTCATGTCATCTGCCGACCGGACATTCCTTTGGGTTTCTCTCGTTCTGGAGATCTTGAAGTCGAGTCAGGATGACGCGCCGGAGGAATTTACAAACATCGTTAACTCTGCGCCACGTGATTTGGCACAGTTTTACACAAAGATTCTTGATAAAAGCGCAGACCCTGTTAAAGCCAGACGAATTTTGAATATCGTGGTCGCAGCTGCAAGGCCTCTGACCCTTCGGGAGATTAATATTGCATTTAGAATTCGGAGGGATCATAGGACTATCAGGGACCTCGGAGAGCTTTCACCTCGGTTTGAGAACACAGTGAAGAATTTGTGTGGTCTTTTCGTGCGAGTTATTGGGGGGAAGGTCTACCTTGTTCACCAGACCGCGAGGGAATTCCTGGTCAAGGGGTCTTTACCGGGTCAGGGAAACTGGCAGTACACCCTGGGGTCCTCCGATTCTAACCTTATAATGGCTGATATTTGTATTGCTTATCTTATGCTAGAAGAATTTGAAAACGGCTCGTTACTGGGGGGCACTAACTCCACTGACGTCTCGGAGAAATATGCGCTCCTTGATTACGCAGCTAATCATTGGCCTAACCACTTTAGAGATTCACAAGATCGCCAGATGGAGTTATTTGAGTTTACTCGCGCGATTTGCAAATGCGGATCTAACCGATTTCTAACTTGGCTTAAGGTGTTCTGGCGGTTTAATGTTCGGGATAGCGATTGTCCATTCCCTCACGATGTTACACATTTGATGATAGCATCGTGGCTTGGGCAAGCGGGAGTAGTGAAGCGGATATTGGAGGAGGGAAAGAATTTAAATGCTATATCTAAAGACTACGGCACCGCGTTGAATGTAGCGGCTCTCCGGGGAGATGACGATGTGATCAAGATGCTAGTAGAGGGAAACATTGTTGCCAGTTTGGGTGGGAAGGATTATAACATCTTGAATGTGAAGACTCCGCTCGGAAGGAAAAAGATTGTGAATGGCTGACAGCGAATTCCCCTGGTTTTACAGACAGTATGTTGGTGTACGGTGATGGCAGAGAGTGAAAACTGATTGAGGACATGTCGCATTATAGACGGTAAATAAAAGTATGAGATCTGTTCATCGGTTGGTGTTACTGACGCGGGAGGTTCTGGAGCGATAGATGGTAAGTGAAGCGACTACATGGGGGACATTTGACATGAACCGTGGCCAACTCCTGGCTAACGAACGAGAGCAGAGCGTATGCCAACTAGTAGACTAAACGTAGGAAATAGAATATGGTTTGCTGATTGTAGTACGGAATAGGAGGTAGGTGGCCGTGATCAACCAAATGACATAGGTTACAGCTAACTAATGATAATTGTGGTTGTGTAGCTAGTACGTAAACGGTGGAAGAGGATTTTAGGCCCCAGGGGAATTGCTGACTTCTGGATCGATGTGCGTTGTAGGACGTAAGCCAACTTGATCAACAGCTGGTCTTGGACGAGAAAATTGCTGACCTCTGGATCGCTGTGCGTTGTAGGACGTAAGCCAACCTGATCAACTACTAGCCTAGGACGAGACAATTACTGACCTCTGGATCGCGGCGCATTATAGCTCGTAAGTGAACATGATCAACCACGGATCTTGGGAAAGGCGATTGCTGACCTCCGGATCTTTGGGTATTATAGGAGGTAAGTGACCGAGATCGGCCAAGGATCTTGGCCGTGACAACTGCTGACTTCTGGATCGCTGCGCATTGTAGCTGGTAAGTGAACATGATCAATCACGGATCTTGGACAACGCAATTACTGACCGCGGCTGTGAATTGTAGGAGGTAAGTGAGCGAGGTCGGCTATGGGTCTTGGACTCTTGGGCGGGACAATTGCTGACTTCTGGATCGCTGTGCGTTGTAGGACGTAAGTCAACATGATCAGCCACGGATCTTTGACGAGACAATTGCTCACATCCAGATCGCTGTGCGTTGTAGGACGTAAGTCAACGTGATCAACAGCTGGTCTCTGACGAGATAATTGTTGACCTTTGGATCGCTGCGCGATGTAGGAAGTAAGTGAACCTGATCAACTACGGGTCTTAGACGAGATAGTTGCTGACCTCTGGACCTCGATATATTGTAGCCCGTAAGTGAACATGACCAACCACGGATCTTGGACAAGACAGTTGCCGACCTCTGGATCGCTGTGTGTCGTAGGAAGTAAGTCAACATGATCAACCCTATGTCTTGGACGTGACAATTCTTAACCCTTGGATTGCTGTGCATCGTAGCTGGTGAGTTAATGAGATCGACCGTTGATCTCAGAAGAGATAGTCACTGACATCTAGATCGCTGTGCGTTGTAGAGCGTGAGTCAGCATGATTAACCACGCATCTAGGACGATACGATCGCTGACCTTTTGATCGTGGTGTGTGGTAGAGAGTAAGTTAATATGGTTGGCAATGCGCCTTGGATGAGACAATTGCTGATCTCTGGATCGCTGTGTGTCGTAGTTCGTAAGTGAAAATGATGAAGCATAAGTCTTGGATGACATAGTTGCTGAACCCTGGATCGCCGTGTATTGTAGGACGTATGTCAAACTGATCAACCATGGGTCTTGAACGAGGCAATTGCTGACCTCTGGCTATGGATTTCAGGAAGTAAGTGATGACCAAGCACCGATCCTAGACGAGACAGTTGCTGACCTCTGGATCGCTGAGAGTTGTAGTCTGTAAGTGATCGCGATCACCACGGGTCTTGGACAGGGAGATTTTTAACTTTCAGGTTGTTGTGGGTTGTAGCAAGTGAGCAGGATTCACTAAGAATCCTGTATAGGACAATTGCTGATCTTTGGATCGCTGTGTGTTGTAGAGGGTGAGTGATAGTCTTTCGCCACTTGTAGCGGACAGGACGACTGCTAACCTCTGGGTCGTTGCGCATTGTAGAAAGTAAGTGAGCATGATTAACAATTGATCCTGGATTGGATAATTGCTGACCTCAGGGTCGCTGCGCGTTGTAGAGAGTAAGTGAACATGGCTAACTGCCAATTTTGGATGAGAAAATTGCTGACTAGTGTACCGTTGTGTGTTGTAGTTCGTAAGTTAACGAGATCAACCACTGGTCTTGGAAGACACAATTGCTGAATCCTGGACCGCCGTGCATTGAAGGACGTATGTCAAACCGATCAACTAAGTGTCTTGGACGAGACAATTGCTGACTACTGGACCGCTGTTGTAGTTTGTGAGTGAGGATAATGATGAAGCACTTGCCTTGGGTGAGACGATTGCTGACCTCTGGCTTGTTGCTTGTTGTAGGGCGTAAGTTTACTATCTGCCTGACTAACCTTAGGTCTTGGACGAAACACTTGCTGACCCCCGGATCGCCGTCCGTTGTAGAGAGTCAGTGAAACGTGATAAACCACGTGTCTTGGACGAGACAATTGCTGACGGCTAGACCGCTGTTGTAGTTCGTAAGTGAGCATAATGATGAAGCGTGTGCCTCGGGCGAGACGATTGCCGACCTTTGAATCGCTCTGCGTTGTAGCTTGTGAGTGAACATGATCAACAACGGGTCTTGAACCGGATAATTGCTGACCTCTGGATCGCTGTGCTTTGTAGCGAGTCAGTGGACATGATCAACCTTGTGAATAAGACAATTGCTGACCACTGGATCACTTTGCTTTGTAGAGAGTAAGCCGGCACAATCAACCACAGGTCTTGGACGGGACAATTGCTGACCTCTGGATCGCTGGGCTTTGTAGAGAGTAAGTGAATATGATCCCATGGATCTTGGACGAGATAATCGTTGACCTTTGGATCGCTATGCGCTGTAGGAAGAAGTCAACATGACCAACCACGAATCTTGGACTTGGCAATTGCTGACCTCTGAATCGCTGTGTGTTGTAGTTCGTAAGTGAACATGATCGACCATGGATCTTGGACAAGTCAGTTACTGACCTCTGGATCGCTGTGCATTGTAGGAGGTAAGTCAACACAATAAAACCCCGGTCCTGGACGAGAGAATCGCTGACCTCTGGATGGCTGTGCGTTGTAGAGAGTAAGTGAACATGATCAACCACGGATCTTGCACGAGACAGCTGCTGACCTCTGGATCGCCGGCGTTGTAGGAAGTAAGTGGGCATAATCAACCACAAATATTGGATAAGACAATTGCTGACCTCTGATTCTCTGTGCGTTATAGCTCGTAAGTGAATATGATCGACTAAGGATCTTAGGCGGGGCAGTTGCTGACCTTGCTGTCGCTGTGAATTGTATTATTAATCACCGGCGCTTACCCGGAAGCTGGTCTACTGGGTTTGGTTGAACGATTAAGAGTACAAGGAATGTAATAAAAGATAATACGGAGGAAATAGCGGTAAATAGTCTGAAGTGGCTGGAAGAGGGATATAACTGCGGTGAAGAAGGAATCGGGAAGAAGACCGGTGGAACCATCACCGGTGAAGGTACCGGAATGGAGAGCGAGGTACCGGAATGGAGAGCGTGGAGCCGGGGAGCAAAGCGAGAAACAGAAGAGTATAGCGCGGAGCCACGGTGGTGAAGGTAAAAGTGGACAGGTTATGAGAACGACGGGACAAAGAAGGCTGGATCCTGTTAGGAAGACTCCCGGGAGACTAGTTATTGATTATTTGTATTTAAAGAGGGCTGTGAACCCACCATTGTAGTTGGATAAGTCGCAAGTTAATAAGTCAAGCGTTATACCTTCTATTCTTCTCATCCACGTTCTGCATCTTAGTCAATCTTAGCCTAGAATTTCTTTAAATTGTAGGAAGTCTGTGAACATGGCCAACCACGAAACTTGGATCAGACAATTGCTGACCTCGGGATCACTTTGTGTTGTAGTCTGTAAGTGATCACGATCAAGCACGGGTCTTGGACAGGGAGATTTTTAACTTTCTGGTTGTTGCGGGTTGTAGCAAGTGAGCAGGATCCACTAAGAATCCTGTATAGGATAATTGCTGATCTCTGGATCCCTGTGCGTTGTAGAGGGTAAGTGATAGTCTTTCGCCACTTGTAGCGGACAGGACGACTGCTAACCTCTGGATCGCTACACGTTGTAGAAAGTGAGTGAACATGATCAACCCTGGTTCCTGTATTGGACAATTGCTGATCATTGGATCACTGTGCGTTGTAGAGAGTAAGTGAAAATGTTCACCTCGTGATCAGACTATGCAATTGCTGACCTCTGGATCGCTGTGCGTTGTGGGGGGTTAGTGAAAGTGACTAACTGCGAGCCTTGGACGGTGCAATTGCTGACCTCTTGATTGCTGTTCATTGTAGATCGTAAGTGAACATGCCCAACCCCGGGTCTTTGAAAAGACTATTTCTCACCTCTTGATCGCTCCGCTTTTTAGTATGTGAGTGAACAATGTTGGCCACGTTCTGGGGGAGCCAATTGGTAACCTCTGAGTTGCTGCCTTCTTTAGCGAGTAAGTAAACAATCTGGGACGACGCCGTTGCCAACCTCCTGCTCACCATGTATTGTAGGAGGTCAGTGAACAAGTTCAGCCCCGCGTCCTGTCCATGGCACTTGCTGACCACCAGCTTCCTCTTTCTTCTAGCTCGTAAGTGAAATGGAGTAATCGCTGTAATGGCCCTACTCAATTGCTGAACATAGCTCGCTTCGTATCGTAGAAAGTAAGTGAATAGGGCGCACCCGGTTCTGGGATACGACAATTGCTGACCTTCTTCCCCCCGATTCTCGAAGATGGCAAGCAGACTCTCATTTAGTCTCTAGATTCCACTATACTAATCTAACTCACCTCACATTGCAGCTTGTATGTTATCCACATTGGCTAAGACTCGCATTAGCACTACTGATTCTGTGCTCCCCTCACGCTTGTATTCCTCCGCAGCATGTAAGCATTACCAATATCCTCCTGCCACCTCTTCAGACCGCTGACCGCAGTATCCTTGCCCCTTTAGTTCGTATGGCACCCTCTATCCCCTCCCCCACATCTTATTCATACTTGAAATTGTGCTGCAGCTCGTTAGTAATTCACTTTCCCCTTCTTCATTTGATACATCGCCTGCTAACATCCTCGCGCTGCACAACTATTTGGGTTCCCCAGAAAGTGAGTAATATCCCCCCGTCGCAGCTAACCGCTCCCAGAACTCTGGTGTCCGCTGATCGTTCTTGTAGCCTGTGAGTCGTTCAAGTATACTATCTAACCTTCCATTTCTCACTTTAATTAACTTCGCACTAGTTCTGCATCCAAGGCCGACTTCGACCCCACCCTAGCTGGCCCGAGCAAGACCCTCTTGCTCTGGGAGAAGAGTCTGGAACAGTCTAATCATAGGTGTGTATTTTATTATGTTCTTTACCTAATACGCCAATCCTTTAGTAGCTAAGTAAACATACTTGCACTACTACTGCTCCTTCGGCGCTCTAACGGCAATACCTTTCTGTATCACGATCTCCTATATGCGTATTTCCTACAGGGCATGGGGTTAGGCGGATATGCGGTTATCGGGCATGTAGTTTTGGCGTGTGCGGCGAAGGGGTCGGGGGCAGTGGTTTCTTTCTTTCTCATATGCCGGTAGGCATAGGATCCGGATTGGTGGTTTTGTGTCCTTTCTTTTACACTCTAGGCCATTAGGCATATGGTAATTGGGTTCGGGATCTTTCTGGGCTGCTGGAGATTGCGGAGGATCATGAATCATGATTTGTCAGGATTGTATGTTTCATTTGAAGTTCGTTGCATCTTTGACTTGCTCCTTCAGTATACGTTCTGGATCTGGACAGTATGGATCCGGAGTATCTTGTGACATCCTGTTTGACAGTGAACTCTGGTTAATGATGCTAGCGCACCAGGACTATTCGGAATTTTTGGAAACCCCTTTGAACATACTTGATTTCTTACACTTTACCATGTCTTCCTCATTCCGGACCGAGGCTTATTTTCTTGCTGACAATCTTTTTAAGAGCCTGCCATCGATCCTTTCTTTCCATTCCATCATCCCCGATCAATACACGCGCCTATTATCTCCCTTAGTCAATCCCAATCTCTACTCATTCTTCCACCACTCTATTTGTTGCTCCTGCGTAGTAGTAGGTATCCCAGCATTCCGAATCTTGGCCTTTATATTTGGCCGTGCCCCGTGATGCCTTATTAGTTGGTGGCCTGTGGTTTGCTCAATCTCTGCCGTGGCCCTGCCGCTGCGATTTTTTTCCCTTCGCTATGGGCTCGTGGTTACTGGGCCCGTTTCATAGGCGTGTGTGATACCTGAGTCATGACCGGGGAATCCGCTATACTTGGTGGTAAGGGGTTTGGACAGTTGGTTTTACAACTGTACTTGAATCCCTGGAGATTTCTCGCCTTGCAATAAAAGAATTGGAGATAGCTTCGAGAAGAATGGCTAATCCCCGGACGATAGCGGTATATCCGGTTTAGCAGTGTGCCGATGCCAATACCGCGGCTTGATGAGTTACGACCGGCAGTGAGTAAGGGGTGTTCATCTGTTCATTGCAGTCAAGTAACGAGATGCCATAGCCGCTTGGAACGTGGCCCTGCCTTCGCATCTCCGAAGGGTAGGAATTTTCACTAGTGACGCGGTGCAAGTTACAAATAGTTCCATATCGGGAACGATTCGACATCTTTTATGGGTACGAATATTTGGATTCTCGCTACTTTCACCTCTCGTGAGTGGCAAATTTAGGATGGGTTTAAAAAGCAATTTACCGGTTTTTCTGCCCGCGTTGATCACAGCCGGTGTTCAGAGTTTTTGGCCGTCCTCGAGCCAGACGGAGGCTCTACTTTGCATGGCAGTGCGCAAGTAGGAAGAGAAATAATATTTCTTTTATCCCAGCGGTCGGAGCTTGTGGGGGTTTTTCAAAATTTGGTAGCTTCATTCGATACCCCTAACCATTCATCCTAGATTCACCTCATAAAGCGGAACACCTAGTAATCAGTCCCTGGGGGGGGCAGATCGCTAATCATGGTGGGGCACTACTTTGTCATTCGGTATCGCTCACTTGCTTCCAAGAAATAGAGATCATTTGGTAGCCAGACTCTAGGTAGGTCGAAACGCACAAATATTGTGTTTTCGAGTTATAGTTCAAGAGGGAGAGAGCAGGTATTACTTGTGCGGAAATCTCCGAAACCTAATCTATCCTTCTATTTCTATTCTGTTCCACCGCTATTTTCGCTTTTTGCATCCGCATAACAGTAAGTTTAGCTGATCACCCAATGTGTTAGGAAGACTCCCACGTCAACCCCAGTGACCGTTGTTATGCACCGCACAGTCCCGGCGCAGCGAATCTCTTTCCGCATCAGCCCCCTACCGCATGAACGGGGGTGCCGGAAATATAGCTAAATTAGCTAAACTGGCGGTATGTAACCTTTTACACGAATGAAATAAAACCTTTGCATGAAACTCTTTCCCCAGGAGAAACTGGAACCTCGGGCGCAAAGACAAATGATACCAGCGGTAGCTATTGAGTATTCAGCACGAGGGCATCAACTAGCTCGTTAAATTGGAAGCTGACAGAACAAGATTTTGTCTTCGGAGGTCGCTATCACGCAGTAATACTACATATCTATGTTTCAAATCGCAATCCCGGAGCCACCCGGATAACACCGTACTGTCTATAGGGGCTTGTAGGAAGTGCGTTCTTTGTGGCTATTAGGGATGGGATACCGGCATATTCGTGTTACGGAAGTGTGCCTGTATCCGACCGATAGCAAATGACCACTAAGATGGAGATATATCGTCTCAGTGGTTAGCTATAATAAGGGTCACAAAGTAGGGGGGCAAAACACAGATTATGAGTTAAACTATTCGGAAGCAAGCCCCGGTTCTGAGCAGGAAAAATAAACCGGGGTAAAATTATAATGCTCGCTGCTCGAGTAAGGTAGATAAACGGGATGATCCTCAGCTCTATTCTCTACCCCTCTGTTCCCCTCAGTTTCTTCTCTGTCCTCCGCTCATGCTCTTGGCTGGTCTCCGGCTTCCCCTCGATTGGCCTTTAAGCCTGTGTGCTTGTAGATGTTGGAAGCTTAAATACTATTAATCGGCTTTGAAAAATTGGCCACTCCTTGGATTTTCTTTCTTCTCCTGTTTTTTTCTTTTTTTATCGACAATATTTTGGACAGGGGGTATGAGGGGCGATAGCCCGCTCTGGTGTTGTGAATTTTTCTTTCGGTGAACGACCATTTCCTCTTGGTTACGGTACTTAGTGCCCATTACCTTTCGCGTATGTCTCTTTTTCTCTTGCTTAAACCATCGCGCTAAAAAAGATGTTCCGACCAAAGAACCGCTACTGTTTACAACCTCCTTGTATCCGACTCTTCCGGCTTCCTTCCGACAGCCCCAACTTTTTTCCGTCGGCTGCATCTATCCGAAGTGGAACCCTTTCTCCCGGTGTCATCCTTCCGACCGGTGTATCAATCCAATGCATGTATGCGAAGCGGTTGGTAGAACAATAAAAGGATAAGCTGAGCATACCGAGCGGCATCATCGCAACTTTCAACATTTACAATTACGCAGGCTTGAAGACTAATTGAGGGGAAGCCAGGGACTGGCCAAGAGCATGAGCGCAGGACGGAAAAGGAACCGAGGAGAGCAGACGGGCAAAGAATAGGCTGAAGATCATACCGCCTATCTACCTTACCCGAGTAGCGAGCATTATGATTTTCCCCCGATTTATTTTTCCTGCTTGGAATCGGGGCTCACTCCTAAATAGTTTAACTCATAGTTTTTGTTTTGCCCCCCCCGCTTTGTGGCCCTTACTAGCTATCCGCCGAGTCAATACATCTCCATCTTAGTGGTCATTGGCCGTTGGTCAGATACAAGCAGACTTCCATCACACGATGCCGGTATCCATCCCCAATAGCCACATGGAACGCACGGCCCACAAACTTCTATTCACAGTACGGTTTTCTTCGGGTGGTGCTGAGATTGGGATTTGAGCTGCAGATATTATTGACAGATAATGACGTCTGAAGATAAAACCTTGGTATGTCGGCTTCCAGTTTAATGAATTAGTTGATGCCCTTGTGCAGAATACTTAATCCCTGCGGTTGGTATCCTTTGTGTCCGCGCCCGAGGTTTCAGTTCTGCCGGGGAAAGAGTTTCATGCGAAGGTTTTCATTTCATTCACGTGAGGTGCTACATACAGCTGGTTTGGCTGATTTAGCTATATCCCCGGTACCCCGGTTCATGCGGTAGGGAGCTGATGTGGAAAAAGATTCGCTGTGCCTGGACTGTGCGATCCATACTACCGGTCTTTGGTGTTGGCCTGGGCATCCTCCTAACACATTGGGCGATCAGATAGACTTACTATTATGAGGATGCGAATGGAAAGGTACGAGTAGATTAAATGCCGGAGATTTCCTTATTAGTAATATCTGTTGTTCCCCACTGCCGGATAGCTGACTAAGATCTACTAGAGTTCTTGGAAATTATCAAAAGATATGAATATCAGCATGAAAAGGAGCGAGAATTGAATTTGGTGTCTAGGATATTGATCTCATAGTAAAATATGGGCTCTTTCATACCCCTCATTCGCACGTGTACATCTTTGCCCAGGCTCGTCTATCCAACTGGCAAGCGGTGAGAGATTCAGGGACATTTGCCCTTGCTGGAAGGGAATTATAAATCAACTGAGAGTGCCCCACAGGATAGCAGAAGACGCGGTAGCAATCTTAGGCAGTTTGAAAAGACACTCTTTCTCTTCCTTGATTCCTACACTGATGTAACCCGGTGACTAGATATCGGTCGGCGCTATGCGGTTTACATCGTACCAGCACAAATAAGGAAAACCTTCCTCCCCCCTCCCCCCTCCCCACGAGCTATGTTGTAATTGACCGACGAAATATTCCCGGAGTCTTGAAGTGAATGCGATAAACGTCCGGTTGTGTGAAGGGAAGGACGGCAAATCCCGGCACAACACTATGGAGACTTGGAACCAACGGATAGCTGGCCGGATGTTCTAAAATACCTGTCTTTTCACTGAGCTAGTTCGTTGACTAAGCTCTACCAGTCACAAGCACTATACATATTACGATCTTTCCTGTTATTCATTGCATCCAGTTAGCAGTGCTAGGCATCAGTCTAGAGGAAGCTGCAGCTCACAGGACAGAGTGTGAATGCGAGAGAAGAACCTAGCAAGCTACTAGACCCCACGCGGAGAGATAGAGACGGTGCAAGAGGGAAAACAACAACGAAGGTTGGATTAGGAGGATACAAACCGAGACTCCAATGTGCTTCAGGGTGTGGGGTATCGGGGGAGCCAGGAAGCCATTGGGGCTGCGAGGAAGGTAGGAATAACCAAGTGAAGCCTGGGAAACGGCTTGCAGTGCTTCCGGGGGGGGGCAGCCTTTGTACCAGCACCGCGGGAATCCCCTCAGGCCCAGGCTGAATATCAAGAACAAATGGGTAGTTCCACCAAGTGCTTACCTCTCAATATACCGCTCCATAAATTCCTCTTATCCTCTGGATTGCATAGCACCGCTCCAAGAATTTCGTTTATCAAAAAGAACTGTTGTAGTAGCCTAGTAGACTGCTCTTAATAATGTTTTGTCTACCTGCATCGCACCAAATTTTCGACTTTCTAGTCTTCCCAAGACTGCTCTGCTCGAATGGCAATGCAGATCAGCGCTAAGAGCCATGATATCTTGCACACCCTCCTCACCTTTAAGCCTCCTCGCATGCTTCCAATAGGCCTGCCCAGACAACAAATTCGCTAACCAGCCCAACCTGACCAAAGCTGGTGACCCATGACCAAAGTATACATAAAGTTCTATTTAACCCCAAGTTGAGCTGACAATAAGGATGGTTTGGTAACCAGGCGGAGGGCGAAACGCGCCCAACTTGCGGGGTTTCGGACTATTAAATCTCCGCGGATAACTGGAAAAACAGCTCGGGAAAATGGTTTCGGCGATTAGGCATGGCAAAATTGTAATAAATAGTTTAGAGTTTTTTTTCTGGAGTGCGCATAGAGCTGTGGGGATAGTAACTGGGTAACGCTTGTGGCGATGTATCTTTCCTATATAAGAATATGTCTGGTAAATGCCTGAAGGGAAGAGAGATTCTACAGTTCACCACTCTAAGAATGGAAGGGAAATATTAGAAACCTTGTTATTTGTAGCTCAGTACTTTTTGAATGTTTTTCCAAGCTGCCCCAATCAATGGTGGTCGGGCGGTGGTGACCCGAGGTCGAGCACGAGAATTAGAACTTTACCAATTACCCTTTACCTCTAGGATCCCGTTTATCCCCAGTTATCCCAGGCGGCCTGTCCGGCCTTGGTTCTGAAAAACCTGGGTCAGTCCGGTCAAAATTCTCACCGGCAGCCAAACCCCGGCGGCGCCCATGCAACCGCCATGTCGAGTCTTGGCAGAACAGGTCGGAGCCGCCAGATTGCCCAGTCAAAGCCGCCAGGTGCTCGAGCAAAGCCTGCAGATGCCCAGGTAAAGCCGCCCGGTCCGCCCGGTGCTCGGGAAAAGTCTACTAATGCGTAGGCAAAATTACTAGATGTGCAAGAGCGTAGGGGATTTCTACCAATAGCATGCAAAGTTCATGTTTTTAATTTCTGTAAGAGTAAGAATAAATGCACCATGCTTGCAGCGCTATAGCTTTTACTAAAGACATCTTAATGGCATCCGAGAATCAACCTTTCGCTGGAACATATCCATACTATTTCGCCTCATAGGAATATTACAGACGCAAGATGCTCAGGCGAAGCCCGCGGATGCCCAGGTAAAGCCGCCAGATGCCCAGGTGAAGCCGCCAGGTGCCCGGGCAAAGCCCACAGATGCCCGGGCAAAACCGCCAGATACCCGGGCCAGGCTGGGCGTTTTTTGTTTGGAAAAGCCGCATTGTCCCGGTCCGGCCGGGCTGTCCTTAAAAATGCCTGGGTCAGTCCAGCCGTCACTAGAGCCGGACGGACTGGCCGCTTGGGTTCATCCCATTGCGATCACACAATGCCGATCAGACAACTTTATCAAATACAGCTATAAAGCCAACAACGCAAACCCCTTACCACTAAGCCCAGCTGATCCCATCATCATAATACGGGCATCGTACGCGGCTGCGAAAGAAGTCTTAAAAATCTAGAATCCTATATCGAAGAGCAAAAATCACTGTGGCAGGGCGCCAGCGGGCATTGAGTAAATCACAGACATAGTAACAGACCACCAACTAATAAAGCATTACGGGTATATGATCTATTACACAGCTACGGCGAGGATATAGGGACAAACTGTGGAATTCTGGGATTCGTAGTACTTTGCAGGAGCAACAAATAGAGCGACACAAGAATGAGTAGAGATTGGAATTATCCAAGGAAACGAACAAACGCATATGTCGATCTGAGACAGGGGAACGAGAAGAAAGGAATGACACCGGATTCTTATAAAGATGGTGAGAAAAGAAAACAAGTTTCTGTCCGAAATGAGAAAGACATGGTAAAGTGTAAGAAATCAAGTATAAAGAAAGCTCCCAACAATACCAAGCGGTTGTGGTACAAATCCAACATTACCAACCCGAACACGCCGCCAACCCATGCGATACAAGAAGCTTCATATCCGTATCATCCAGATCGGGGAGCATACGAGAGGGCGATATAGAAAGGCATTGCGGTTAGGATGCCGAACCGGCAGCAGTAGCGCAAGCATGCTTCCACAGTTACTAAGGCATTGGAGTACCATGGAAGGGGCGCAATAAACACATACCAATTATTAGACTGTTCTAGGTTCTTCTCCCGGAGCAAGAAGACCTTGCTCGGTCTGGGTAGGGTGGGAAAGGAGGTGATCTTGGATGCAGAACTAGCGCAAAGTTAATTATAACGAGAAATAGGGGGCTAGATGGTTTGCTTAATCGACTCACAGGCTACAAGAATGATTAGTAGACACAAAGAGGAAAAGAGTGGTGAGTTGCAGCGGGGCGATAATGCTCACTTTCTGAGGGGCCCAAATAGTTGTGGGGCGCGCGAGCTGTTAGTGCGATGGGTGGAAAGTAAAGGAAAGTGATTTACGAACGAGCTGCAGCGCAATTTCAAGTGAGCATCAACAACAATATATGAGGGAGAGGACAGAGGATGGCATACAAACTGGGAGGGGTAATGATAGTGCGGTTAGCAGTGCAAGGAAGTAGAATGGGGAGATGCACAATGCTTACATCCTATAGAGCAGCATGAGTGTGATTGCAGCAAGGAATCAGTGCACGAGTCTAACTAAGATGGGCGACGTACAAGCTATAGTGCGAGTGGAGTTCTATTAGTATACTAGAAGAAAAAGAAGAGAGACTAAATGAGAGCCTACTTGCCATCTTGGAAAATTGGGAAGCAGGAGGTCAGCAATTGTCATGTCCGGGAACTATGGTAGGCCCTGTTCACCGACCTTCTACAATACGGAGCAAGCCAAAGTTTAGTAATTAAGTCCAGCCAATACGGAGGTTGATCCATCTCACTTACGAACTGGAACACGGAAGAAGCTGGTGGTCAGAAATTTCATTGACATGTAACCAGGGGTGATCCATTACACCTACCTCCTACAATATACAGTGAGCGGGAAATTAGCAATGGCGCTGCCCTCAGACCGACAATTCATCGCATGGACTTACTCGCTAAAGAAGGGAGTGATTCACAGGTCAGGAATGGCGCGCCAGAGAGCTGTGATTGATATGGTTCGCTTACGCTCTACGACGCATAACAATATAGAGGTCAGCAATTGTCTCATCCAAGATCTGTGATTGATCACGTTCACTTACGATCTACAACGCATAGCGACCGAGGGGTCAGCAATTGTCTCGTCCAAGATTCGTGGTTGATCATGTTCACTTACTCTCTAAAACGCCCGGTGATCCAGAGGTCAGCGATTGTCTCGTACAAGATCCGTGGTTGATCATGTTCACTTGCTCTCTACAACGCACAGCGATCCAGAGGTCAGCGATTGTCTCGTCCAAGATCCGTGGTTGATCATGTTCACTTACATACTACAACGCAAAGCGATCCAGAGGTCAGCGATTGTCTCGTCCAAGATCCGTAGTTGATCATGTTCACTTACTTCCTACAACGCAGAGCGACCCAGAAGTCAGCGATTGTCTCGTCCAAGATCCGTGGTTGATCATGTTCACTTACTTCCTACAACGCACAGCGATCCCGAGGTCAGCGATTGTCTCGTCCAAGATCCGTGGTTGATCATGTTCACTTACTTCCTACAACGCACAGCGATCCAGAGGTCAGCGATTGTCTCGTTCAAGATCCGTGGTTGATCATGTTCACTTTCTACAACGCACAGCGATCCAGAGGTCAGCGATTGTCTCGTCCAAGATCCATGGTCGATCATGTTCACTTACTCTCTACAACGCACAGCGATCCAGAGGTCAGCGATTGTCTCGTCCAAGATCCGTGGTTGATCATGTTCACTTACGAGCTACAACGCAGAGCGACCCAGAAGTCAGCGATTGTCTCGTCCAAGATCCGTGGTTGATCATGTTCACTTACATACTACAACGCACAACGATCCCGAGGTCAGCGATTGTCTCGTCCAAGATCCGTGGTTGATCATGTTCACTTTCTACAACGCACAGCGATCCAGAGGTCAGCGATTGTCTCGTTCAAGATCCGTGGTTGATCATGTTCACTTACTTCCTACAACGCAGAGCAACGCACAACGATCCCGAGGTCAGCGATTGTCTCGTCCAAGATCCGTGGTTGATCATGTTCACGTACTTCCTACAACGCAGAGCGACCCAGAAGTCAGCGATTGTCTCGTTCAAGATCCGTGGTTGATCATGTTCACTTACATACTACAACGCAGAGCGACCCAGAAGTCAGCGATTGTCTCGTCCAAGATCCGTGGTTGATCATGTTCACTTACGAGCTACAACGCACAGCGATCCCGAGGTCAGCGATTGTCTCGTCCAAGATCCGTGGTTGATCATGTTCACTTACATACTACAACGCACAGCGATCCAGAGGTCAGCGATTGTCTCGTCCAAGATCCGTGGTTGATCATGTTCACTTACATACTACAACGCAAAGCGATCCAGAGGTCAGCGATTGTCTCGTCCAAGATCCGTGGTTGCTCATGTTCACTTACGAGCTACAACGCACAACGATCCCGAGGTCAGCGATTGTCTCGTCCAAGAT
>QLOI01000622.1:0-17493 GCA_003313605.1 Tuber umbilicatum | reverse complement strand
AACGATTCTATTTCCACAGAGTTGACGTAGACGTCCTCTGTGTTGCTGGCTTTCTCTGTTCTGCTTACAGAGGCTTCCTTTTTGATCGGCTTCTTCTTGTTCTTATCCTTTCTGTCAGGACAATTTCGTGCTATGTGTCCTGTGTTTCCACAGTTGAAGCATGCTCCCTTCTTTTTCTTGGTATCCTGAGAGTCCTTCTTCTTCTCACGGGTTTTATCTTCTTGTTTCCAGGAGTTCTTGCCAGTGAAGTTCTTCTTAGAACCGGCATCCTTGTTTTGTTTCTCAGAGTGCTGCTTTGAACTGACATTCCTATAGGCTCCTGTTTCTCGTAGGATGTTGTCCTGTTTTTCGCAATAAGCAATGCGGGATGGGATCGTTTCGTCTTCATCAAACCATGGCTCTGCCACCTGCCTAAGCCTTGTGTGCATGCATTTGAAGAATTTCTGTAAAAAGGAGTAATCTGATATCGTGTCTTCTGGTAGACTTGAACGGTACATCATGAGGTCTGTAACAACAGTGGATATAGGTAGCACTTCTCCATTCACCACCTGTTCGATCTCATGGAACTAGTCATACAACATGTCCTTTTGTCTGGATGATTGGAATCGATTTCTTAACCAATCAACAAGTTGGTTTCTTGTAATATTCTGACCATAGTGTTCTGCTGCCTGAAAGGCTGCTTCGTTTGCCCGTCCTTCAGTGTATGAGATCTAGTAGTTTCCATTCCCAGGTGCATTGGAATCGATTCTGTTAAGCCTTAGGAACAGTTGTGTGGCTTTGTACCATCGATCGAAGGATTCAGGTTCTAGGTCTTTCCCTTCGCCTGTGAATTGCTTTGGTGTTGGGATCTTTATACTGAGTTTCGCCATATTTGTTGCTAAGGCATCGTCGGCCCCCTTTCCATGGTCTTCTGGTGCCTTGCCTCTTCCAGTGCCCGTCCCTGACATGCTGTCCGAGTCACTGGAGCTCTCCGAACTACCTGTGTTTCCTTCAGGCGGTTCCTCTGCTGAACCAGATTCTTCCTTGGTTGAAGTCTCTGCAGTGTCTCGTTCTTTGCTGTGCCTGCTGCTTTGCCCGAGTCCCTCTCTGGGGATTCTTCTGCCAGACCGTGTGGTCAGACTGTCGTCTATTTTGGCTGATTGGTAGGCCTGAGGGTACGTTCCTCTGCCTTACACTTCTTTATTCAACTGACTTGTTGAAGTTAAAAAAATGTAACGCGTCCCCTAGTGTTATAAGAACACTGGTTAGGGAGCGCTAAGGTGTGGGTTAACGATAGCTATACTCAGATCCCAAAGAGCGGGACTTTAAGTGAGATATAGCTAACGGAGGCTTCGATAGAGTGTGGAGCAGTAGGTATCAACTACTATATCGCCAGCTTGCCAAAGTCCCAGACTTGCAACCTGTTGGGGAATTGCGAACTGAACTGAAGTAACTGCTCAACTAAGTAAATTTGAACTATCTCAGTCGATGTCTGCTCCTCTAAGTCCTTGGGGATCACAGTCTTTAAATACTTTAACCGCTATCCAGTAGCCTTATAACAAAATCAAATAACAAGGCATCAATCGATGCCTTAAACAATTAACACAAAACAAATACCTCACCAGGCCCCTTAGCCTGGTCCTTTGCCTTAACAATCTGTAGGCCTTAAAACAATCTGTAGGCCTTAAAACAATAGTAACCTATAATGGTTACACTTGTCTACATCTATAAGTGTATGCAATATAACTAGCAACTCACCTCTAGCACAGTTGATCAGACGTACTTCATTGATCATCTGGGATGAGGTTCTTATGCAACATAAGGCCTGCCTTGAAGCAGTTAGCTGGTCACTCAATGACATATGTCCTGTGAGTGACCGGAATTGGTTTGGTGGTATCCCCACTGTCCATAGTGGGGATTTTGCCCAGATCTTGCCTGTGGTGCGGCGAGGTCCAAGGCCAGCCACCGTGCAGGCTTCCCTGAGGCATAGTTCTATATGGGGAGCCTTGCGCATATTGCGGCTTAGGACCAGCATGCGGATCCCGGCAACTATAGAAAATCAGATCTTCATAGACTTTCTCAAAAGTCTTGTGCTTGATCATACCAAATGTGGTAGATTGGAGTTGCCGGACTATATCCGCAAGGTCCAAAGAGTTGAGCTCAGTGATGAAGCTGCACTCTCTGACCCTTACTCAGCTGAGTACTTGTGAAGTACCAACATAGCCTCAATTGTACCATCATGTCTCAAGCTCAAAATAGGAGTTCCACTCCTTCTTATCCGGAATCTGAGTCCCAAGAATGGGATGTGCATTGGGACTAGATTAAGATTGTTGGGAGTTGGACACAACTGTTTTCAAGTTGCTATACTGGGTGGTAAATGGGATAGTGAGATTCGCCTTCTGCCTAGGATAAAGCTAACAACCAGTGATGAGGATCTGCCTTTTATTCTTGAAAGAAAACAGTTCCCCGTCCGGTTATGCTTTGCCATGATAGTCAACAAGTCACAGAGCCAGAGTCTAGAGAAGGTTGGAGTGGATCTCCACTCCGATGCCTTTACACATGGGCAACTATATGTTGCTCTGTCGCGGGTAACCTCTCTTGATAGTCTTACTCTATTACCATCCAGCACAACTTCCAGCACTACAGCAAATGTTGTGTTCCCTGAGGTACTCCAGGGATCAGATGATTGTAAGTTCTATCTTTCCCCTTTGTTCCAATATCAACTAGTGTACTAATATGCAAATCTATAGTAATATAATCCTATTAAAGTATGAAATCTTAGAATGATCTACTCTCATCTGAAGGTTTTTAAGTGGTTAATGTGGGCTCTTATGGTTTGCTGGTTCTATACCTTATGATCATACTTATTCTGAAGTTGCAAGTATATTAGTTTATATTCTTATGCTTCATGATCTCAGTTATAAAGGACTCTAAGATTTAAGCTTTATACTGTGTGGTTTTGGTTTCTTTTCTACCTTATGATGATCCTATTTCTGAAGGTACTCCTATTTCTAATTTTTACTTTGTTTATCCTCTTCAGTTTTCTCCTACTGTCTTCTATTCCTGTACCCTCTTAATTTCTTCATTTCTCTCTTCTCATCCTGCTCTATCTCTCTTTTGTTTCATTCTTCCTCTTCGTTGCTGCACTTTTTTTTTTCGACTTTTTTTTTGAAACCCTATTTCCTAATACCTATAGTATGTATTTTCCTTATCCCTAAGAAACCTTACACTTTCATATGCTATGTGTAACAATGGTTGCCCCCCACTTTGTTCTCCTCCACCACCTTCTTAGCAACAACCACAACTTTACAAATTTAACAACTCAGATGATATAATTTCAACACTAGCAATAATTTTTGCACAGACTCCAAGCGACCGTTCCGGAGGTATGGCGGGCTGCTAGTCTATATGTACTGGAATACAGATCTCTTGGCGGAGACCGTGTGCGATCTGATAATGAAGATCAGCGTTGCAATAGTGTTGTCATAACAAACAAGTAAACATAGGCGCGACAACCGTCGCCATGCGCTCAAACTACCTACAATAACAAATACATCATAGCAAGAGTTGCTACCCAAATCCAAAAATAAAACATGACGAAAGATTGTATAAAAGAAAAAGACAGAACAGAAGGAGAAGAAAGAAAGCAAAGGAAAACAACAAAGGGGAAAAAGAAAAGAGAAAGCTGAGAGGTGAAAGTAAATTTAGGGAAGAATGAAACATGAAAAGAAAACTGATAGTGAAAACAAAATTAAATAGCAGGGTGAGGCAAACTAAATTAGTAATGCAAACAACAGAAGGAACCACTACGCACGACAACGGTTACCGTGTGCGCAACACGAGTGCGATACAATAAACACATCCGCGCATGGCAACAGTTGCCAGGCGCAGAGAACTACCATCACTACAACAAACAAATCCGGACATGGCAACCATTGCTATATGTATCTAAACATGGAAATCATTAAATTAATATAAAATTAAAAAAATCAAACCACAGAAAGGAAAAATGAAAATGAAAATGAACAAAAATAGTTTAAAAACTATGGAGAATGTACAGGCAAAGAATACAGAAGAATATGAGCACAAAATGAAATCAAGTAAATGGAAAAGAGCAAGAAACCAAAAGGATATACAAAGCAGTCTATCCACTTCGGTTAAGTTGGCACATCTTGCTCTCTGGTTCTTTAGTCTCCACTCCTTGCATCAAGCAAGCTATGGAAAATTGGTGAAATGAAACATCCGGATAAAGAGGGTGAAAAGGTAAAGAATATGAAATTGTAATGATCCAGCAATAGGTAAAACAATGGGTTTAGAAAGAACACAATATACAGATTTCATACACTGAGTGAGGGCTGAAGTGCCAAGATAGCTCAATTTTCCAACCAGGCTTGGCAACAATATACTTTCTACTACATTTAATATGCTACACTGTCTTCTTTCCTCTGTGTCAACCCCCTCTGTTAGACACCCCTCATTTCATTTCTCAAAATTTTTATCTGTTCTACTGTCATATAGTCATCAATGGCTTCCCTGCAAATCCTCACATCATCTCCGCCTTCGCTGTCATTCCCTCATGTATCTTCCACTTTATCAACACCTATACATCCACTATCTCCAGCATCTACTATATCCCTGGCCTCCTCCCCAGCACCTTCAGTCCCTCTTGTGCCTCCCCTTTACCAGTTTTCTGTACCTGCTCCAACTTCTGCAACCTCTTTACCTATGATACCCACAGTTCCCCTCACGCTCCCAGCACTTCCAGCATCTTTTGCCCCACCTCCCTCTCCACTTTATCTGTTTTCTGTACCGCCCCCAACCTCTGCACTTCCTGCACTTATTGCACCCCCTGTATCCTCTACATCCCCAATACCCCCAGTCCCCAGTTCTTTCCTAGGAAATCTCCATCACGTATATTCCACTTTCACTGTACTCTCTCCACTTCCTGCCCCTCCGCCACAGCTTTCTAATCCTGTACCCCCTCCACTGTAGGAATTTCCAACCATATTACCAGTGGGACCATTTGACTACTCGCCTCCAGCTACGTGGCGACCAGCATCCCAGGTACCGATACCTGCTCAGGTAAGTGCTCCACCCTTTGCTCCCTTTGCCCCTATTCCTTCCCTGCGGTCTCCTCAGCTACTTCTGAACCCACTACCCTTGCCAGCTGCTACATTAGCAGATATGCCCAGGCTACGAAGATACCAAGGATGTCGACGTAACAAGACTCTTGCGGAGTTTGATCTCAATTCCTTGTGTGGTTTGCAAGCCAATTGCCGGCAATGTTTAGTAAGTTAATAGATTTATCTGTACAGATTAAATGATTCCTGGAGATAGAACACTAACTGACAATGATTTTAGGCCACCCAGAGGGAGAGAAGGTGTCAGGCGCGGCCAGAATAACGCCCAGCTGCTGCAGTACTTGCAGTTGATCCTGTGGCCTCTCAGGTGGTCATACAACAAACAAGATTCAGGGCATTTATTGAGAAGCGGGCACATTGGACCGAGCATGATCTGGGTCGAATGAATGTTGTATGCAGTGGTTGTAATGTCCTGCACTGGAATACTGAGGTGCCAAAAAAATCCAAAGACTGAGCTCCAGGTACCTTCGAGTCCTGCTCCAAAGGTGAGGATGCTATGGTTGAGAAAATGCAGCCATTACCAGAACCTCTGCACACCTTGATGACGGGATTGGAACCGGAATCAATAGAATTTAGGCATGATCTGAGGTGCTGGAATAGCCAGTTTGCATTCACATCCATTAGCTACAACATGGATAGTTGGCCAATAGTGACTGGAGGAGGTATCTATCTCTTCCAGGTTCATGGTACAATTTACCATCATCAAGGACCACTGGTTGCACCCAGTGGTCAAGATGCCCAATATTCGCAAGTCTATCTCTATGATCCAGCCCATGCGGCCCAGGTGTGATCAGCAAGAGCTCAAAGCCTAGATCCGGCCCTCATCAACTCACTCACTGGGATGTTGCAGAATTCATGCTCTTATATACAGCTGTATCTTATGGCCAAGGAGAGGTTTGCTCAGATTTCTGAGCAAGAGCAGAATTTCCACATCATCCTTGATCCAAAGTTGAGTTTGATCGTGGAGTCGGGGGCAGACATGAAAAGGAAGAACCTTTCCACGGCCGATGAGGTATCTATGATTCGGCCTGTGGAATATGGTGATGGTGGATTCAGAGACCTCGTGTTGGCAGAGCGATTGAATGCTGAAGTACTCAATAGAGGATTCACTACCATCAATCCTAATCATGCCTCCTACCTGCCCCTCCATTATGTTCACTTATTTCCTTACGGTGAACCAGGATGGCATTGGGGTAGAAGACTCAACCTGGTTGGAAATAATAGGGTAAAGGATAGATTGTCCCAGAGAGCCTTCTACCGCTTCCGCCTTCATACAAGGACTGATGAGCCATCAACGATCCTTCGGGCTTAAAGGTTACTGCAGCAATTAGTAGTTGATGCTTGGGTGATCTCCAATGCAAACCAACTCAACTAGGTGCGGTCAAATCAGGCTCGCTTGCGGACCTATTTGCACAATAGGGTACAGGATGCAAGGAGCGCAGATGATGTTAACTTGGAAGAGGTTGGGAGAAGAATTATTTTGCCATCAAGCTTCACTGGTTGGGATAGATTTATGCAGCAGCTCTACCAGGACAGCATGGCTCTGGTGCACCATGTTGGCAAACCATCCCTATTTATCACGTTCACGGCCAATCCCAAGTGGTCAGAGATTGAATCGGAGTTGTTACCTCGGCAGACTGCTGCAGATCGCCTGGAATGGTAGCTAGAGTTTTCCATCACCAGGTACTGGATTAGTTAGATCAAATCAAGAACAAACAAATCTTTGGCTACTAGCAAGGGTGGGTTTGGACGATTGAGTACCAAAAGCGAGGCCTCCCTCACCTCCACCTTCTGCTCTTCTTAAAGTTTAATCCCGAGTTCCTGACCGCAGATTATATTAACCGCTTTATATCTGCTGAGCTCTCTACTGAGGATGATCAGATGAGACAGCAGTTGCAGACTATTATCCAAAGTACAATTGTTCACACCCAATGTGCCAGGGGGAATAGCCAAGCATCATGCATGAAAGATTTGAATCCTTTTGTTGTTACCACCTGTCATGAGGGATATCTCTGCAAATTTCAGGAGGAGACAACAATCCAGGCGAATGGTTATCCCCTCTACTGCAGGCGAGATAGTGGCCAGTCCTTCTCGATTCGAGTACCTGGATCTGCGGGTACAATTATAGCAACCATCGATAATCGGAGTGTCGTCCCCTATAGCCCCTATCTCATCTTGAGGTATAATGCTTACATTAATGCGGAAGTATGTAGGTCCGTACAATCTGGGAAATATATTCACAAGTTCATATACAAAGGGGGCCACCGGGTCACTGCCACTGTGGACTCAGAGATCGATGAGATCAAGCGTTACCTCCATGGTAGGTCCATTGGACCTACTGAGGCCTTATTGGGTTTGTTTGCATTTGATACTAACAAGGAGCAACCACTGGTAACGCATTTGGCCCTCATTTGGATGGCCAGCAGCCCGTCTACTTCAAGGGCCTTGAAAATCTTGAGGAGATACCGGAGCTGATTGAGTCTTCTTTATAAACACTGATTGGATTCTTCGACTACAATCGGAAGAATGAGGATGGGTGGCAGTACTTGTTCCATGAGTTCCTGGAGAATTTTGTCTACCAGCGCAAGCTGGGTTGGAAAAGAAGGCAGAAGGGAATGTCTATTGGGCGCATGTACTCTGCAAGTCTATTCATGGGTGAGAGATATTATCTCCGCATGCTCTTAACCGTCGTACAAGGTCCTATGGGCTTTGAACATTTGCGTACGATTGATGGTAGTGTGTATCCTACATTGAAGAGGGCCTGCATAGCATTGAGACTGTTGGAAGATGATGGGGAGTGGGTGGCTATGTTCCGAGAAGGTGCGAAGTTCTTGACTGGTAAGGCATTGCGACATCTGTTCGCTTTAGCTCTCCAGTACACTACAATTACTGACCTGAATCTGATTTGAGAGAGATTCGTTATCAGTATGTGTGACGATCTTCCACACCTGATCACAAGTGGCAGGTCCCCATATCCTGTAGGCATGGAGATATTTGTGGGTGAGCTGCACCTCAACCACGGTCTGTACCTCATTCAGTAAGATTTGCTTGAGTTTGGTAGAACCTTGGATGAGTTTGGGTTACCAATACCAGTCCTTAATTTGGCTGGTGGTGTACCCATCGCAGTCAACCCAGTCTTGGAGGGAGAGAACCACTATGATGCTGTACAGAAGCAGAAAGCCTATGTGATGATGCGGGATAAGCTAAATCCTGAGCAGGTTGCCTGCTTTGAGGAGATCGTGAGTGCCGTGGAGCAGCAGGAACATAATCCACATCTCCATCAGAGTTCTGGTTTCTTTCTCGAAGGGCCTGCTGGGACGGGTAAGACTTTCCTCTATAATTGCTTATGCAGTTACTTCCAGGCTAGGGGAAAAGTTGTCCTTTGTGTTGCATCCTCCGGGATTGCAGCACAATCGTTACCTGGGGGTCGAACAGCTCATTCACAATCCAAAATTCTATTATCCACTGCCTTCAGTGGATGCAATATTAATAGCAATTCACCTCTACCACAATTGATCAGACGTACTTTATTGTTCATTTGGGATGAGGTGCCAATGTAACATAAAACCTGCTTTGAGGCAGTGAGTTGGACACTGAACGATATCTGTCCAGTAGGTGACCGCTCACTGTTTGGTGGAATCACTACCGTATTGGGTGGTGATTGTGCCCAGATCTTGCTAGTGGAGAGGAGAGGTTCAAGGCAGGCAACAGTGCAAGCTTCTCTTAGACACAGTTCTATTTAGAGTTCTCTGCTCGTATTGAGGCTAAAGACAACTATGCGGATTGCAGCTAATAATTCCAATCAGATCTTCATCGACTTTCTCAAAAGCATAGTGATTGATTATTCCATGCATGGTAGATTGGAATTGCCGGCCTACATCTGCAGAGTCGCAACTGTAGATGAACTTTGTGAAAAACTCTACCCACAGGCAATGTTGAATGAGGCAGTCACGTCACATGGGACTCTCATTTGAAGAGCTATTTTGGCCTTCAAGAATGATACCGTGAATGACTTCAATGACCTACTTCTCGATAGGATACCAGGTGCAGAACATTGCTTTAAAGTTGCCAATAAGGTAGAACTTGGTGATGAAGCTGCTGCTGCGGAGCCCTACGCACCGGAGTACTTGCAAAGTATCAACTTGGCCTCAATAGCACCATCATGTCTCAAACTCAAAATTGGAGTGCCACTAATCCTCATCCAGAATCTGAGTCCGAAGCATGGGATGTGTAATGGGACTAGATTAAGATTATTAGGAATAGCTGGCAATTGTCTACAGGTTGCGATACTGGGAGGTAAATGGGATGGTGAGATCCGCCTCCTGCCTAGGATAAAGCTCACAACTAGCGACAAAGATCTGCCTTTCATCCTTGAAAGAAAACAGTTTCCAGTCCAGTTGTGCTTTGCCATGACAGTGAACAAATCCTAAGGACAGAGTCTTGAGAAGGTTGGAGTAGATCTCCACTCTGATGCCTTTACACATGGTCAGCTTTATGTTACCTTGTCGCGGGTAACCTCTCTGGATGGTCTTACACTATTACCATCCAGTAATGGTCCTAACAGCACAGGAAATGTGGTGTTCCCGGAGGTACTGCAAGGATTATATGAACGTAAGTTCTCCCATTTGCCCCTGGTTGTTTATGAAGTTTATATAATTCTAACATAGATTTTTGAATGTGATATAATCCAGCAGTAGTACTCTTGCTGGCACCTAATGATGATCGCCTTAGATCTGAAGGTATAATTGAGGTTGGATTCCCTACTGAGGGCTTCTCATGCTATACCTTATGACGATATGATAATCTGAAGGTATCAAGTACATTAGGTGATGATTCTGCACCTTGTGATCTAAGTTCTAAAGGTGCATAGAATCTGAACCTTGTACCAATAGCAATTGGTTGGCTCTTCAATACCTAATGATGATATTCTTGCTGAAGATACAAGTTTTTTAATTTCTTTGCTTTTTAATTTTTTCCAGTTTTAATTCTCATACTTCTCATGTCTCCTTTGATTCACCTATCTTGTATTTCCTACCACTATTTGCAATTTATAATCCCTCTGTTTGTTTTATGTTTGTTTTATAATATTGTAGTTAAATTTTTTTTCTTCTCAATTTTTACGTAAACCCTAAACCCTAATTTCACCTAGGGCTACTATATTTTTTAATTTTTTACCTTTCTATACAGTCCATACGGTTAGGCTTCTCGCGTGCGAGGAGGGGGCTGCTAGTAGACTAAGTGCTCTGTGATTCTAATTTCTGATCAGCGAAATCGTGTTAGAAACTTCAATAATAATTTATTAAGAAAAAGAATCCGAGGGTGTTAGTGTGTGACTTAGCATTCTGATTTGGGTTTAAAGGAAGAGTTTGATTAATTTTATTTGGCTGGTTTCGTGGTGTAGTTGGTTGAACACCAGATGACGACTGAAAAATATCCCGTTCTCCCCCCCCCCCAATCCTAATCTTTACGGCCATGTGCAACAGCTGGTGTGATTTTTGAAAGTTGTCTGGGTAGGTTCAGTATGGAACTGGGGTAAAAACCCCTTCAAACTAATGATTTCTAATGTAAAGGTATCAAATTCCCAAGACTCTAGTTAGTCACTTTAAAATCGCCCCAAACCAGATCATTCATTCCCGAAACTCTCTATTGCTATGCAGAAGCTAAGTGAGAGGGAAAAACGAAGATCGCAGCTAGTACGTTCTGAGAGGGCATCTCAAAGAAAATACATAATTTAGCCCCAGGACTTCTTAGTTTCCCTCACATTTAAATCTCGTTTCCATCAGACATCGAGTGTCAAGCTTTACCAACGAGAGTTATCCGCTTCGGTAGTTCCAGTCCGGTTTATTAAATGTTATTTCGCTAATTGGGTGATAGGGATCAAGAATTCAGGAATCTTGTGAGAAGACTAATACTATGGATAATTTCCGATTATCTACTTATTTAGGAACAGTAGAACCTATGAGTAGACATGAATAAAAGACCTTTTTTTTCTGTTTTTACCAGGTCTGTAGCGATGTCATCATTGCTACTATTAAAGAAGGAGGTAGCAAGCCCACAATTACCGATATGATCCGTGCGTCCTTCTTTTTTGATTAGCTTTGTTTTTATCCCATTCCAGTGCTGAATCATGGAACTCACCAATACAATAGATGTATTCACCAATATTTTCGACCAGATCTTAATTGATAACATGAATCAGGTTTTCAAGATCTAGTCCGCGAGCTGCAACAGCAGTAGTAATCATAAAGTGATTATAGCAGACGGCGGGTGTTGGTTACCTAAGACACCCTATGCTAAGACATCGCACCAGCATCCAATCATATAATACGGACATATATCTCAACCGCCGCGATTCACAATGCCGCTTCGATTACAACAGCATCTGACTTAATACCCTCGTGCAATGCTAGACATTATAATATTATTACCATATCATATCATCCCCACCCACTGAAACACCAAAAAACTTACTTGGCTACCTACATTACTCGATGCGTGACCGTCGGAAACTTCGTATATATAGTACCTATCCGTCGGACGGGGTGGATAGCTACTCAGTCGGCTTTTCCGGCGGATCGCAACCTCTCATCTCTGACGCGGAGGGGACCCGGGTGGGAAAGAGCTTAAGCACTCCTCCTGCATGAATACGGTGGGGCAAGTACTTGTACAGTAGTTAAGTAGGTGTCTCCCTATTAATCTTTGTTTATACATTTGAGAACGGTGAAATTCGGGAACAAACAAGGGGTCCTTTTGGCCAAATATTGTATAGTGTGAATGTCGAATGTATTCGATGAGTTGATAATGTTTTGGGGGAGACTTTAGGAGGGGATTTATTTTTCAGAAGGTGAGGAGGAATGGGTGGCCCGGGCCCGAGAGGCTTTGGTCGGGAGAGAGCGTGTGTGGAGGGTCGCTTTAGCCACTTTGTACTTGTACATACCCATTCTACGGGAAATCAGGGTTGAACTCGAACGTAAAAGCATGTCAGAGTCAGGCAAGGCCATCAAGTGAGGGTTTGCACGGTATTATGTGCAGGCAGAGTAATTTTGAATTTGTCTTCAATTCAAGTAACGAAATAGAAGGTCAATAGAATATTCTGTTGCATCGGGATACCGGGGCTCTTTCCGTGGATCGGTAAGAAATGTTCTACGGGAAGGCGAGGGGGGAGCTGTTTGGGTGGGGGGACTATAGAGGATTTTTCAGAGCAAAAGGCCAAGGCGCAAAAATTACCATATCAGGAACCATGAAAAAGCACTCTCTTTATAACTTATAGGTTCACACTGGGTATGGTCACCGTGAATAGAGAGGTAGTCGGGAGCTTGACTGAAAAACATGTTCGCCTTTCGATTCTCCTCCGTCAAACCCCAGACATAAGAGACATACTGTTGTACAAATAGTCATCTAGACTGTCGGTAGCACATTTGTGCTTAATAAAGATAAGAGTGCATGCGAGGAGTAGTGTACCAGAGATGGTATATAGCCTCCTTCTTTCTCGCCTCGTCGACCCACAGAATCTAGGCAATTCGATTCATGGATTAGAATGAGAGCGACAAGATAAGCATTGGAACAGAAATTACCCCTTAAATAATACCTTCGTGAGTGCTACCGATACGACCGAATTTAATATGAACGAAGTCATCGTACAAAAATTTACCGGCAGCCTATCGATGCTTTATATCAGTATGAAAAATAACAGAGGCACAAATCTTAAGTTCTAGTACCTTTTGATAAACCCCCCCCCTCCACCCTTCCCTCCACCTCCCTTACGCCCTTCCCTCCCCCGCCGCCATCTTGCGGGCTTCTTCCTTCTTGCGGGCTTCTTTCTTCCTCTCCGCTTCACTCTGAAGGAATTTATGGATCTCCCAGTACGCCTTAGCGACGGCTGCTTCTTCAGAGTCCTTTACATCCTGGCCTAAGTAATCGCTCGAAAAATTGGATTGCGTCCAAGCATAGATAAAATTAGAAAAAAGGTCAGAAAACCTTGGGTCAATCTGCTCCCCGGGCCTCTGGTCCGCCTTTTTTCCGGCGTGAATGTTTAAGATGTTGATCGATTCCATATGACTCGAAGCTGGCTAAGTTAGCATTTATACATAATGAAGTAATTTTAAATACTTGTCCCAGGCCATAAGTACCCAAAAACAGGGACTAAAGAAATATATAGCAAGACATCTGTACGTGTCTGAGCGCCAATACGAAATATATCCCAGCTGTTTCGCCTACATATGGCCTGTAACGAGGGGAAGGATTACTTACTGAACGACCAGACCACTTGCGGGAGGATGCCATACAAATCTTTGAATATTTCGACATCCTTCCGGTGCTTACCCTCACGGTATAGGTCGGCATCAATCTTTACGTCGCCACCATGGGCGGCTGCACTCCCTTCTTGAATTTGTTTTCTGGTGTGTGCCGACACATCCGGAGTTTTGCTCCGTGCATGCGTGTTAATAAAGCAGTGGCGGATCTTTTTATATGCATCTAACGATGCAGTTAAGTCTCCAGTACGGGTTTCAAGGGAGAATACTCTCATTTTTGTGGAGGAGAGATCCGTTTTTGTGTCGGCGAGCTCCATTTTTGTGTCGTCGAGCCGCCCTTTTGTGGAGGCGAGATCAGCTTTGACAATAGCCATCTCACGTGGAAGATCGATGAGAGAGAGGCCACGCTGGTTTCCTACATGGAGAGGATCGCGTTTCACGAATAACTCCTCATGTTCGAGGACCTCTTCTAACGCCTGTTGTGCTCCTTCAATCATGATAGGCTCAGTTGCGATTTTGGTAGTCGTGAACACAATAACTCCACACTGGCACATGTCCTCTGGTTCTTTTCCTTTCAAACTCGGTGTGGTTGACTCGCTTATGGAGCACGGTGCAGTTGACTCGCTTATGGAGCAAGCCATCAAACGATTAATCATAGTGGCCTTTGTGCCCGAACTTTTGACCTTTTGCTTCGCGCACAACTCTCGGAGCTTGTCGGCATTGAGCCGTTCCAACCTAGATCTTGTTTTGTCTTGCCTGGGAGGCATCGCTTCGTCTGTGCCGATTTTCACTCACTTTTAGCTCAGTGGTAGACAAGATTACTATCCTGATTAGTTCAAATATCACCCATTAAAGGAATAGTCTCACTCACGGAACGCGGACCTAGCAAATCAAAGAACTTGACCTCCTCTAGCCGGGGGTGATGTACCCTTTATACCTTTAGTGTTAGGTGGTTGAAGAAAACTAGTGCGTGAAAACAGGTTAGTAAGAAATGTAGAAAATGCGTTTGTGACCCGTTTGCTATGCCGGGAAATTGAAGTGATGATACTTACATGGATAATTGAACGTTGGTTGAGATGGAAAGGTGTGGTTGGATGGAAAGGTGTAGTTGAGATAGAGAGGTGTGGTTGCACTGGTCTCCGGAAGGAAACACAAGAGCCCCTTATAAGCGGAAAATTCTGCACGCCAAGCTATCCACTGGTAGGCAAGTCATAGTGTGAGAAAATTTGCCATGTGACTGCCAAATTACGCTATGAGTGGGGTGTTAGTGTATGACTCAGCATCCTATTTAGACTTAAGAGGGGTCTTTGGTCTTATCCAAGTGGTTTTGTAGTGTAGTTGGTTCTACACCACATTGCGAATGAAAAACATTGACTTCTCACCTACTAAACCCAACTTAGACACTATCCGTGGGGGCCCAGCCGGACACCCACCCCCATATACCACATTTGTGAAAATCATTTACCCCCCCGCGCTGCCTACTTTCCCCGCCAGATGCTCCAGCTCCCGGGCGGGAGTATCAAGGTTAGTCCTATCCTCGGAAGAACCAGTTAGTTAGTCGGATGTGATCCCGCCGAGCTTCTTCTGGTCCACGAGGCTAACTTCGCCGTTCTGGCCAGGAAGGTCGGCCTCGACCATTCTAGCAATCTGTGTCTCTTGGCTGGGGGGGTATTTCATGACGTTGTCCTTCCAGCCATCAACGACGGATAGGCTGCGCTCAACTTCTTCAGTTAGGCTGCCGACTTTCGCATCCAGCTTTCTACCAGTTCTGCATCTTCGCTTCTCTCAGCCTCTCGTTCCGCTTTCTTATCACTCCCAGCTCCGACTGATCTCTAAACTTCCTCCAGCGCCCTCCGTCCACCCCAGCTCCACCGCCAGCCTTCTCACCCCCAATCGCACCCACTGAGCAATAGTGCGTCATCCGTCCGGCCACCAATCGCCCCTGTCTTCTCAGTGTTGATGGCCGCCCCCTCCCTCGCCTGTCCGCGAAGCGCCGCAAACCGGTAAACACTCAATGAGCTCCCCATTATGATCCCGAAGTCCGCCTCTTCGACCATTCTAAGCCCCATGTGAAACTCCCGCGGCAAGCTCTCCCCAAACAATACAATAGTCGGCTTCACCAACCCGGTGCAAGTCTCGCACTGGAGCACACTTCCGGCGAGAAGGTACTTCTTCATCCTATCGGCCGGGTACTCGGCGTGACAATCTATGCATGACTCCTGAGAGAACAAGCCGTGGGCTTCGACAAGCTTCTCCGGCAGAACCCCCGCAGCGCGTTCCGGCGTGTCTATGTTCTGAGTGAAGCACTTGTGGAGCAACTTCTTCTTTGCCGTTAGCGATATGAAGGCGTGTGTGACGGTCGGGGTGAATTGGCCGGGGTGCAGGGATTTCGCGAGGGTGTAGAAAGGTTGAGGATTGATGCAGAAGAAGCTTATTGTAACCGTTATAGGTTACTATTGTTTTAAGGCCTACAGATTGTTTTAAGGCCTACAGATTGTTAAGGCAAAGGACCAGGCTAACGGGCGTGCTGAGGTATTTGTTTTATGTTTAAGGCATCGATTGATGCCTTGTTATTTGATTTTGTTATAAGGCTACTGGATAGCCGTTAAAGTATTTAAAGACTGCGATCCTCAAGGACTTAGAGGAGCAGACATCGACTGAGATAGTTCAAATATACTTAGTTGAGCAGTTACTACAGTTCAGTTCGCAATTCCCCAACAGCTTGCAAGTCCGGGACTTTGGCAAGCTAGCAATATAGTAATTGATACCTACCGCTCCACACTCTATCGAAGCCCCTGTTAGCTATATCTCACTTAAAGTCCCGCTCTTTGGGATCTGAGTATAGCTATCGTTAACCCACACCGCAGCGCTCCCTAACCAGTGTTCTTATAACACTAGGGGACGCGTTACATTTTTTTAACTTCAACAAGTCAGTTGAATAAAGAAGTGTAAGGCAGAGGAACGTACCCTCAGGCCTACCAATCAGCCAAAATAGACGACAGTCTGACCACACGGTCTGGCAGAAGAATCCACAGAGAGGGACTCGGGCAAAGCAGTAAGCGCAGCAAAGAACGAGACACTGCAGAGACTTCAACCAAGGAAGAATCTGGTTCAGCAGAGGAACCGCCTGAAGGAAACACAGGTAGTTCGGAGAGCTCCAGTGACTCAGACAGAATGTCATGGACGGGCACTGGAAGAGGCAAGGCACCAGAAGACCCTGGAAAGGGGGCCGACGATGCCTTAGCAACAAATACGGCGAAACTCAGTATAAAGATCCCAACACCAAAGCGATGGACAGGCGAAGGGAAAGACCTAGAACCTGAATCCTTCGATCGATGGTACAAAGCCACACAACTGTTCCTAAGGCTTAACAGAATCGATTCCAATGCACCTGGGAATGGAAACTACTAGATCTTATACATTGAAGGACGGGCAAACGAAGCAGCCTTTCAGGCAGTAGAACACTATGGTCAGAATATTACAAGAAACCAACTTGTTGATTGGTTAAGAAAGCGATTCCAATCATCCAGACAAAAGGACATGTTGTATGACAAGTTCCAAGAGATCGAACAGGTGGTGAATGGAGAAGTACTACCTATATCCACTGTTGTTACAGACCTCATGATGTACCGTTCAAGTCTACCAGAAGACACGATATCAGATTACTCCTTTTCACAGAAATTCTTCAAATGCATGCGCACAAGGCTTAGGCAGGTGGCAGAGCCATGGTTTGATGAAGACGAAACGATCCCGTCCCTCATTGCTTATTGCGAAAAACAGGACAACATCCTTCGAGAAACAGGAGCCTATAGGAATGTCAGTTCAAAGCAGCACTCTGAGAAACGAAACAAGGATGCCGGTTCTAAGAAGAACTTCACTGGCAAGAACTCCTGGAAACAAGAAGATAAAATCCTTGAGAAGAAGAAGGACTCTCAGGATACCAAGAAAAAGAAGGGAGCATGCTTCAACTGTGGAAACACAGGACACATAGCACGAAATTGTCCTGACAGAAAGGATAAGAACAAGAAGAAGCCGATGAAAAAGGAAGCCTCTGTAAACAGAACAGAGAAAGCCAGCAACACAGAGGACGTCTACGTCAACTCTGTGGAAATAGAATCGTT
>QLOI01000621.1:0-65691 GCA_003313605.1 Tuber umbilicatum | reverse complement strand
GAGGAGGGGGGTGGTGTGCAGGTTGGGGAGGGTGCGAGGGCTGTTGCTAAGGAATTTAATTTTAGGGATGCCAGGAGGGTGGTCGTGGGGTTGTTGGCTGGGGCTAGGGATTTGGATTGTGAGGGGAAGGGGGAGTCGAGTGATCCCCCGCGAGATGGGGGGAGGGATACGTGATACCGGTACCCTTGTTTTGCACGTCTGGCCCTTAGGCCTTAGTATATACGGGTGGGATATCGTACATGTACATGTATAGTACAGGTTTGCTTGATTCTTCATATACTTGTATGTTTCGGACTAGACTAGACTAGGCTATGAAGAAATGATGCATCCCACTAACCAACCAACCAGCCAGTTAAATAACCCAGGCTATCAATATTTCCACCCACCTATACCTCCGTCCGTCGGCGGAGGAGCGGGGGAAAGAGTGCAGTAGTAACATTACCGCAACAGAAGTAGGAAAAAAACCCCGAGACATATATCCCCGAAGAAGCATTCCACCGGCTCGGGTTTAACCAGCTTAAAGTAAAAGTAGGAGGTAAACGTAAAGGGTGAAAGTGAAGTGAAAAGAAGAGAAAGAAAAGCTAGGTGTAATGATACAAAGTGGGAAAGAAAAAAAAAAAGGCCCGCAAAGCAGAAGCAGTAATAAGAGTAGAAATTAAGCGTAACCCATTAAAGGTTTCTTTTGTTGGTTGGATAAAAAAAGCGTAAGTCCGTCTTGAACACCTGGCCGTGAAATAATGAATTTAAAAGAAAAAAAAATGGAAGAGGAAAAAGGCAAAAAAGGAAAGGAAGGAAAAGAAAAGAAAAGAAAAAAAAAACAGTGCCAAAAGGAGAAGAATGGATGACACGTCTTATCTACCCGAGTAGTGATCTATGGGGTGTATTGTAGATGAGCGCTCGCCCATTGTGGTGAGCTTATGTGCTCGTTTATTTCGATTGTGGGAACTGCGCTACCAGCATCAGATGGTGCAATATTGAATTTATGATCAGGGTCTAGTGGTAATTGATCACCTTCATCTGGTAGGGGCATCGGGTCTGGGATTTGTATGTCCAACTGCAGCAACCACCATTAGCACAGCATCAGCAGCAAGTAGCACTAAGAAGAATCTCACATTCATATACCCCGTCCGTCTCAGCGGTACAAAAACCGCCTGCGACCTTGCCT
The DNA here is from genome assembly GCA_003313605.1 of Tuber umbilicatum. Classification (NCBI taxonomy): domain Eukaryota; kingdom Fungi; phylum Ascomycota; class Pezizomycetes; order Pezizales; family Tuberaceae; genus Tuber; species Tuber umbilicatum. The sequence continues at coordinate 64,526 of QLOI01000621.1, read as the reverse complement.
TTTCCAACTCCTCATTTTGTTGCTGTAAGAACGCCTCGACGGCCCGTAATCTCCGCTTGATGTAGGTATCAATAATATCCTCCAACACCCATAATGTGAGCAGGCCAAACATAGCATCTAGCCAATTCCACAAATTCCACGGATCAAACGCTTTAGCAAGCTCCTTGTTCACGTGTGCGATGACCAGCCGGAAGCGTTCCTCGCTAACGTACGGTTCTAATATGGCTGGGAAGGTATTAGAGTAAGCGGGCGAAAGGTCACCGTTTATCATGAAATCGCGCTGGATCCTGATTACGCGAGTGGATTCGTAGAGTGGTGAGTTTGTGGGAACGTATGGATTGCGGTGTGGGTAGCATGGATGGCTGGCGTTCCATTCGCTGGCAGCCGAGGCTGGTGTTTGCGGCCGCGATTCTTCGTCGCCGATGGCGGGTTGCCCGCTATGTCTGTTGGGCACGCTTCTAGGTACACCTCCTTCTGGTTGCTGGCCCTGCTGTAGCGCTTGATGCCTTGCCCTGTGACTCCTCATGTCCGCCAGTTTTACCCCCCTCTCTACCTCCAACTCTATGCTGTCCCTCGAGTCCCGGTCAGGATCGCCCAGCCACGAACTACCAGTATTCCCCCTACGAAGTCCCCCTCCTAACAGTGCTCCCACCCCCCCTCCTCCGCCTTGCCTTACTACTGCGGGTTCCATCTTTTGCAATGGTAATTTAATATTCGGCGTCACGCTCCGACTGGTGTCCGCGTCTGTATCTGTGATTCCTCCCCCGTCATCAGAAAATGGTGTATTCCGAGACATGGCGTATTTACGATCCTTTCCTCCCCTAAATACGCGAGGACCGCCTAAGGGGAGCAATTGTCGAAAGTTGTCCTCGTAGTGTGGGTGATAAAAGGGGTTCTGGTCTTCCGCCGCACGGCTTTCATCCAATAAAACCTCAGAGGAATCGGAGAAGCGTACGGCGGCAAGCGAGGATGTCCGATGTGATCTCGGGAGACGGTGGACCGGTGGGAGTGTGACGGTCTGTGGTCGGGAGAGGTAGTTGATGGGGTTTAGGAGCCGGGTCGCTGGTTGTCGGACGTAGTATGGCGAGGGTGATTGTGATGAAGAGCTGGTATCAGTCGTAGTGTGGTAAGAGGAGGAGGGGTGAGGAAAACGAGTGCGTGATGAGAACGCCGTTTTGTGGCTCAGGGGGGAAACTTCGGTGTGGGTAGGCTGGCTGCGAGAATCCGCGTTTGGACAAGGCTCGTGGCTTGGCGATGGAATCAGTCTCTCTGGTTGGAGGAAAAGTTGCTTAAGAATCAATGTAATGGCGGATAAAGGCAAGACTGGTGGTATATGATGGGGACTGAATCAGCTGGCGACTTTGAGGGAGGACTTGAGGAATGGGTAGAAGAAAGGTGAAAGAAAGAGGGAGAACTAATGGCTTGTTTTTGGCGGGAAAGTTGGTAAAAATTCTCTGCCCCAGAAATATGTACTGTACGGTACCTGCTGCCATCCAAAACCAACTTGTGAAATACCGCCGAGATGAACCCTTACATTCTGAGTGTATGGGTTCACAAGACCTAGCTCCAATTTGGTAGGTAATTTGGCCCTTTCCAGACTATGATAATAATATGATAATATTATCATAATAATATCATACTTGTACTCGAGTATGATACATACCTGTGTAGTGGTGACAGGTGAATAGGTATAAGGATTTTGGAATAGACCCCACAACGGTTCCCAAAACCAACGGGGAACCCATAACGATTTACTGCACACATCTCGTAACCGACAAGCCAATTTCTCTTGCTGGGGCTTGCAGTACAAGTACGAGTACGAGCAACAGCCTTCCTGACCGAATCACGGTAACTCCCGAACCCCGGCACCCCGGGCACGTAGATATATAGGGCATAGAATTTCTCTTGTGAGCTTAGCCTTCGGTGTGAACTGCTGGTGGAAGGGGTTGTCGCATCAAAAAAAAATAATCATGATGAGTATATTGGAAATGTAGCCGCAGTTCTATCCTCTATGACCTCGACAGGTGCCCCATTCTAAACCCTAAAAATGCCCAATCGAAAGAAGGAAATAGGTATTAAGAAATTGAAGAAAAAGACGTCAATCAACCAAGAGAACCGCATCTACGCTACCAAAGCCTGCCGCAACACCTCCCTCGTCGCTCTGTCTTCCCTTGGTTCTGAGCAGCCAACCTGCCTCCTCGTTCATCACAATTTCCTTGACGCCCTTCCCTCTCTCTTCACCTTCTCCGTCTTTCCACAAGATAGCGCCGTAGACACCCAATTCCCCAACCACACCTCCACTCATCAGTCCACCATTCCTTATAATAGTGTTCTCGAGTGGAGGCGGCACAATCAATTCCATGAGGATATACCCACTCCAATGGGACTCCGGAATAGACTTGAGAAAGCGAGGAATATCTCTTCTGTAGATATTATTCCCGCCTCCTTCCCGCTGCGGCTTGAGAACATATGTATCCGGTTTCTCAAGCGCAAGTTTACGAGCTGCCATACCGGCAGGCGATTGATCCAGAGGGTGAATAGCGGCAAACGTGCCCCGGACCCGGGAAGAAACATTTTGATCAGCGAGAAATCCCTCAATAGCCCCATCCATGGCTAGGACTTGTTGGACCTTTTTAGCGCCGGCAAGTTGGGTGATCACGGATGGACATTTGATAGCCTTCGAACGTTCAAGGGTAGTCCTTGCAGCCCAGTCGGCCTCCCCAGCATAATCCCCTGGCCCGTATCCTGCGCGGAAGTACACAGTAGAGATCTCAATCTGCATGCTGGGAGCATGCGGCGGGGAATAAATCAGGGCCCGAGTACCGGGAGCCAACTCTGTAAGCTTGGGGACATCTGAAAGCGAAATGCGGTATGTCTGAACACTGTGTTTCTCGAGAAGCTCGTATTCCAACCACCTCTGGTCGAAAACGTTCTTCTCTCCAGGCTGCACGATCATAAAGATAGCTGTAGATCTTCCATCCCCACCACTCCCGTAGGCTTTGTGGGCGATTGCCAATCCCTTTGCTAATTCTTGTAAAGCAGGGCTTACAGGAATGTTTTCGGGTTTGATGATGCTATCGGAAGGATAAGCCCCAGTCTCTGCGAGGTATCTGTGTAGCTCGGAGACTCTAGTAGACAATGCCCCGAACGACGAAGCAATAGTATTAAATTCAACTTGGTGAATCACGGGAACAGCGTTTTCCATATGTATCATGTAATCTGATCTGAAAAGGCCCAGCGAGAGCGGTTGTACGAAGCCCTCAGACTTGACAGTCAAATGGATATCGTAAAGTCTCGCCATGAAATCGTCGACATGAGAAAGTCTATGAAAATTAGCATTGACTTTGTGGCCCCGTCGAACCCGACTTCGCCACTCACCCAACCACTATCTTCTCTAACCACTCTTCGTTCCCGGCAACCCTAGCGTACACCTCGTTATAATCCTTCTGTACCGCCCTTCCTTCCTCCCAGCAGCTTCTCGGAAACGGGCTCGGAAATAAGGTAACCGGAGCATGAGTAGCAAGTACTCCGTTCGAGCTCAACTTGTCCGAAATAAAGGATTCCGCAGGTCTAACTATCAAGCCCTTTGAGAGCGAAAAATCATTTAGGGCTTGCAAGAGATAGGATAACTGTGCCTGGGACAACTCCGGCGGGTAAGAGGGGAATATCTCAGCTGCCATTGTGGGAGTGGGCCGAAGAAGTCATGGAAGGAGGTTGTAGGAGGGGAACTGATGGGTTCTGCCATAATTAAGATAGCGCCAAGCCGGACATCATAAGTGCAGATCTTGAGCCGCGTAAAATGTAAGATTCAAGCTTATGCGCCAGGCACCCAATGGAAACGCCTAGAAGAAGCTGACAAATAGGAAGTTCGAAGTTCCCGGCGAAGAACAAATTTTTCAAGTCCGTTGGGGGTAGAAATTGTGGGTGCGGTGTGTGTACCCATGGCAATATGCACGGTCGATCTGTCAAGTTAGGGGGATGGGGACAGTGTGCCCTTACGTGATGCTATTGTTGTTTTACAAATCGACCGTTTTGTGAGCAGAACACAGATGCCAATTAGTAGTGGCGCAGCGTCTGGTCCTAGGATGGGCAGATTGAATTCCTTGCGAACGTAATCTCGATTTCGTGGAGGCCTAACGAACTGTTAAATTGCAAAGCTGTACACAATACATAATCGGGAATAAAGACATTTTCTTTTGATGGAAAGATACGGTTGCACTCCGGCCCAATGTTGAGTTGATCGGAGTAACCCTTTGTTCCTCATGATGCATCCGTGAATTTGAGGGCTCTGGCTTAGCTTGAGCCCGTTCCAGTGTGGGTAAGTCACAGGCGTATCCCCCAACACCTAGTTCACTTTTTATCTTCATAATTAGTATAGACCTACTAAAGAATTTATCGCTATTATGATGCCTCTAAAAAATTCGCCTTTCTTCTTTACACTTGCCCTCGTAAACCTGCCCGGAGAGGCCTGCTAAATGTGAGAGAAAGCCGAGTGACAATTTGTGATTAGCATCACGGGTCAGTTCAGCGGGTGACTAGGTAAAGGTTACGGCGATCGTGCGATTTCGCTTGGCGGTACTGCACCATACTGATATGGTCCTATCATGGTCGCAATTCATCTAATCGAGTGCTCAATGTGATATTGTAAGAATGAAAGATACAAACTGAAAATGTAGAAGTCCTTTTGAGCATTTAGTTACCAATGTTAACTTAATTTCAAAGGTTCATCAATCCAAGATTACCAACAAATCCTCTCTCACTCTGCTTGTACTGGTGTATGATAATACTAATATTTTGTTTAAACAAATATCAACTATTCTTATTATTGTATGATAATATAATTAGATACCTAACCTTTGTATCTCTTATGTATCAGGTATTAACTTCTACATTAATTCTTTACAAATATAGTGAAAAGCTTTAATTAGGAAGTTGTTTCAAGCCATCTAACCATTTATACAATTAGTACAATATTGTAGAGACAGTAGAAGATGATTATTGTTTTCAATTGGGTATTGTACATTTCTTTTCAGAGTATAGGTTTTTTTTAAGGAATTATTATTCTTATTTAGGAGATTTGGGAAATTTTTATGATAGAAATTATGACATAGTACTAGCAGTTCAGGAGTTCTATATTTAGAACTCAACTATCTATATTATAATATACCAGGTAATAATATATTTCTATCACTCCCAGGCTATTTCACTTCTACTAATATAAACTTTAACCAGTTTTTCATTTTAAAATAAATTAAGAAATACTAATTAGACTTTTTTCAACAAAGATTTGCTTAAGAAAAGCACTGACATGAACCTTAAAGAATTTGTAAAAGTGGAACTTGGAGGTTTTAATTTAAAAGTTATAAATTGAAAATAATAAAAATAGTTGTATAAAGAATTTAATAAACCGTCTAACACTTTATTCTTATGATAATATTATTATAAGCTTCCTTTTTAAATAACCTTTAATTTTATCAGTTATGTGCTAGTGCAAAATGCTTACACAACTTACATATTATAAGTTATATATATTAAATCTTCCTTGTCATATAATTTTATCAAACTTTATAACTTACTGTCATGAGATTATATAATATCAATTCTGTTTAACTTGAATATGTTAATTAAGTAGTTTTCTAACTAGTTGGTTCATACAGTAATATCCTAGTTCTTGGAGAATAATATTAACTGACAGGACTGAAGATATAATTGAAGGCAATATAATATAAGTTACAAATTGTTAAAAGAGTTCTAATTATCCTATTTCAATTTAACTAATTAATCACATATTACCAGTGATTGAAGCTAGTAGTTTTTTTACTTTTTATAGCTGTATAGACAATAGTACTATGAGATCAAGTAACTATGTATTATATAACTTTCTATGATACTATAATATATTCAGGTATACCAGTGAGAGGTGACAATATTATCGAAACCTACAATAAAGTTAATACCTGAAACCTCATACCAAGTCCAAATATGTATATTCTACAATAGTATTATTGAATGCAGATGTCGGGTTATACATCATCCCTTACAGCTCAGCAACTTGAAACTCATCTCTAGCGCTCTAGTCTCAAGGATTCCTCTGTTTCCATTCTTCAGGGCTGCTAACTAAAGTAGTTACTACTACATCAGCCCCCACTCAATTTTTTATGAGGTAGAAAGTAGTGGTAAGTGTAGCTAATATATTGAAATTTTGAAGGAGAAGTAGCTGTCATGGGGAAAAGAGGAAAGGAGAAAAGAGAGATAACTGCTGGAGGGGGGAGTGATGTGCTATTGAAAGAGGAGAGGGAGAGCGTAATGAAACGAAGGAGGATACGGGCAAATGATAACGGTAAGCTGCTGGCGCGATTTACGTGCGGCAAGTCGCTAGTGGAGAGCAAAATTTAACGGAAGGAAGAAGCATAAAAAAGGAATGTAATGATCCGACATAATATTTCTATAAATTAGGATGCAAGTAATTGAGCAGGGGGAAAAAAAAAACTCCATCGAATGCGAGGACATGATGTTGAAATCCCCGGCAAAGATACTAATGCTAACCCCCGGTAATTGGAAGAGAAGGTAGGAGGGCTACGGATATGAATAAATAAAATAAATAAATAGGAAGGAGGCGAGTAGAAGAGTACCCTCCACATTGAGGCAGCTATGAGAGAGAAAATATCTACTTACCAACCAACCAATCAATCAGTTCAGGAGTTACTAAATGTTGGTGGAATCGGTCGGAGTGATATTGAAAAGCGACAAAATATTTTGTTTTTATTTCGTCTCTGCCCCACCACTTTATCCGCCCCCTCACTCCTTACAAACCCGTCCTGCCCCAAAGGCTTCCTTTCTTTTTCGTTTCTTGGTTCCGTACCCTTCCACCGCCTCTTTCCATTCCTCTACTTGCAGCACAAACACCAGCCATAATAATGCAGGATAAAAGCAAACATAAACTTTTGACCCAAACCAACCTCTAGTCATCAATCTATTAGTTAACAATGCCAATACCCGTGCACAAAAGTATGGAAACAAAAGCAAGAGGATACTAAATAACGACAGAGAAACCAAGCTATCGTTTAAAGTATCGAAGCAAAAACTAAACAAAACGGAATCAGACATCGAAACGCCAGAGCTCAATGACATTGTTAACAAAGGGGTGATTTGAAGGGCAGAGATGAAAAAAAAGGAGGGATGGATATAAATCGTAGGGAAGTATTTTTTTGTCAACAAAGTAAGGAAAATAGCCGAGCGCTACAAGAAAAAAACGCCAACGTGAAAATACAAAATCAGTGTATTGAGGTGGTTTAACGGATCATTTCCGAAAGGAAGCAATGAGAGACACTGACATCTACTCACGCGTGTTTAAGTTGCGGGATGATTTGAGGGGCCAAATTTTGTCGGCTTCGGGATTGGTGGAGCAGTAGATGTTTGGAGTGTCACAGGAGTTGTTGGGGCTCTACTGCTATTTCTGGGGTTTCCCTCACTTGGCCTTGCAGTTGGGAAGGATCCAGCTCTCGCAGGAACGCTAATATTAAGACCAAAACGATTATTAATTAGTCTTGGTGTAGCTAGGGATGGAGCTGTAGGGTTTTCAGTTGCGGGAACCGTGTTACCAACAGCCAATGTTGTGGGCTGTGCTCGACCGACTGAATTGGAGGTAGAAGTTGCTGGAGTCACGGGCGCTGAGGAGGGGGGGGGGATATACTGGGGGATAACGATTGGTCGAACTGATTGCAAAACAATTGGGGAACCGGTGAATTGTGTCTCCCTTGCTGCTACTATTTGTTCCCTTGCCATTTGCTGGGCAGTCGGATCCGGAGCTTGGAATTGTTGCTGGCGATAATTAGGGTCTTTGCGTTGCATCTGGTTCTGCTTCAGGATCTCGTCTGTCTCTCGAAGCTCCTGTTCAGTAAGGACATCGTCGGGATCGTGTTGGAAGCTCTCCGAGTACTGAATAGCGGTGATAAAATCAACGCTATGGTATAAGTTAATTAGTATTTAGTTCGGTAAATTCGGCGTTAGGGGTTTATGAGTAGAATTACTTTTGTATGATCTTATCCAATACAAGGTCCTTTCCTCGATATTCAGTTAGGTCTTCTTTTGGTATATTCGCAGGCTCAAGGAGATACTGCCTAACGTCTTTGTGCGCCGTTCGAAGTGGATCTTGTTTGTCAACCACTCTGGACTGTAGCTGACTCTTGAAAAGGATCTTGTTCCTCTTGAGATCCTCAAAAGTTCCAACCGCATGAAACCTGTAGACAAAAACATGCTTTTTCTGACCCATTCTGTAGGCTCTTCCGACAGCTTGCTCCTCCCACATTGGTGACCACTTGAAGTCGAAGATAACGATACGGTTTGCACCCGGCAAGTTCAGACCCAATCCACCGGCCTCAGTAGAGACGAGAAACACATTACTACTATCGGAATTGAAAGATTTGGTTGCTGATTGTCTTGTACTCATCTTTGTCTTTCCATCAAGTCTGCGGAAATCAACTTTCCAGTCCTCAAGCAATTTATCAAGGTAATTCATGGTGTAGACACCATGAGAAAAAATCAAGATTTTGTCTCCAAGCTTGATCGAATGCTCAACAATGCTCTTTAGTAACTGCATCTTGTATGAATGCAATAAAGCTCGAGGCTTTTCGATTTTGTCGGCCATCTCTTTAGCCCAAGCATACTTTTTGATTGCACCCTCCAAGAGCTCTTCATTAGGAGAGAGGTCGTCCAGATCAATCAATTCTTGAAGCTCCTCATCTTCTAAGCAGAAGATGTCTTGCTTCGACTGTTTGTTCTTTCTGACTGCCGCTTGTGCTTTTTGGCCCCGTTCTTCAATAGTATCCACGAAGCACATTGGGTGGTTGCAAATCAATGAGAGAAGGTGAACGATGTCAAAGAACCTGGTTCCAGTTTTAGCTTTACCATCGCTGCCCTCTATAGCACCCGTTACTTCTGGATCTTTGACGAATTTGGTGTACCTGGAGGCAATTAAAAATGTCAACATCAAAAACGTTGAGGGAAAGGATTTGGCTGCTTACATTTCAATCTGCCAGGGTGTTAGGGGTACCTTTACAAGAAACTCCGTTTTTTGAGGGAGATCTTTTTCAATTACCCTCACATCAGCTCTGTGTACTTTCGGACCAATATCTTTCTTTAGAACAGTCAACATTTTCAAGCAATTCCGCCTCTGAGTCAAAGTACTGTCTGCGTAAAGCCCGTCCTCTATGGGATGTAAAAACTTAGCCTCAAACTCCTTACTTGGCCCCAAAAATCCAGGATCAATCCAGTCGATCATTGTCCAATACTCCATCAGGTTATTGGATAGCGGTGACCCTGTCATGGCTACTCGGGACTTGGAACGGAAGAGGCGGGTGGCTTGACTGATCTGCGCCTTAGGATTTTTGAGCGAATGAGCCTCATCGGCAATGATGATGTTAGGACTATTCAGAAGATAATCACTAATCTGTCTATGCTGGTCTGCGGGGATACTACTGGTATTGAGTGGTAAGGAATTTGAGCTCTTCCGAGGTCTGTTGTCGATTAGATTCCCTGCTAGGTGATTAGCACAATTATTCAGTCATAGATTTTGAGATCTCCATACGGAATGAAGTATAGCCCATCAGTAACACTCCACCCTCCTTGGCCCATTTAGTTATTGTGCTCAGCCTCGTAGCCAATGAAACAATGGCGTCTGCTCGGTAGATTTGTCCAATTGCTGAAAGATCAAGCTGGTCGGGCTTATCCGGGTTTTGCGGCAACCACTTCTGGAATTCATCCCACCAGTTTTCCACCAAGCCAGGCGGGCTGAGTATAAGAGTTTTTGATTCCCTTAAAGCCTCTGGTATTTGACCGAAAGTAGCCTCCTGTGTAGATGCTGCTGCAGTGGCTAGTGTATAAAGAAAAGTAATTCTGGGAAATTGAGTTAATACCTGAATGCTTGAGTTGATTATTGACCGGATATTACTCACACCTGTAGAGTCTTTCCCAAACCCATAGTATGTGCCAGAAGTGCGCCTCTCCCTTCTCCGCTTTGAACAAGCTGTTGCCACAGAAAACGTACTCCAGCGACTTGATGAGGCTTAAGTGTTCCAGCGAAATCAGGGTGGAAGTAGATATCACTATACTTCTTGTACTTTCCTAAATTTATTGCAACCTTCTCGGGATCTGCAGCAATATTGGACCTATTCTGCATCCTGATACGATTCAACAGGTTCCGTTGTTTCTTAAGCGCGCGTTCTCGAAGGGCTCTGGCATGGGGATCTTCTTCAACTGGCTTTCGAACCCTCGCTCTCTGATTCGAAGTCGGTTGTGGTGCTGGAGACTGAGTAGAACTGGTTCTGAATTAGTACGGACAAAAAGCAGTTGGATATTGCCTTATTTTTGTTGAACTTACCTGGAAGCCCCACTCACACTACCTCGGTTACCGACATTACTCGTCCTTCCGCCATTCAATGATTGATCATATTCGGATCCGCCGCTACCTCCAAAATTAGGAACATCATCGACGTGAGTTAGTTTTCGCAAGATCGTGCGAAACTCTTTGAAGTGGGATGGGATCTCCGCCTTCTTGGATTCTTCCGGGCTAAGCTTAGGATGCTTGGATAATTCTTTGCCTAGGAGCCAAGAGAGGTACAATCTCGTAAGTATCCTATAAATTTCAGAATTGTACCTGTTAAAAGAAATTTAGCAACCAAAGAGGGGGGATCAGGGACTAAGCCAAACTCACCTATCAAGGCCAGTGTAAAACTTGAGTTTCTCTACGTGGATTTGTCTAGCCACAGATATAACAAGCCCAAAGATTTCTGCACATAAAAATCGTTAGGTTAAAAATATTTGGGAGAAGGGAGACACAGAAACACTCACTTCCAAGCTTGTTTTCCTCCATCCGATAAAACAGAGCCGCTTGCGTTTGGGGCTCAATTTCCTTTATCAAACGAGTAAGAAGTGCGAGCGGAGTCTCTTCCTCATCGTCAGAAAGTTCTTGTATCTCGATCTCAACCTTCTTCCGTTGAGCGGGCGTTGCCCGGGTTCTTAATCGTTTCTTTGGTCCTGGCGGAGAGTCTTCGAGAGTGAGGTCAATAATGGGAATTGGGCCTTTTTCATTAGGAATTTGCTGAGGAAGCGGGAGTTCCTCCTGTTTAACAGCAGGTGTTGGAGACCGAGCCCCGCCTTTGCATTTGCCTTTTGGCGCGGACGGCAAGGCCGAGCCAGAACGCGAGCGTGAGGTCGCAGAATGCTTATCTCCTGGGTCCTCGCGAGCATCCTGAAATTCTACATCTGAAGACCCACTGCGGCCATGAGCAGCTGTTGATACCTCAGCTTCCTCCTCATCGGGCTCGTCATCCTGAACCACACGTCTGCCTCTCTCCTGCCTCTTCCTAGCGGGTATGGGTGCCTCTCCCTCACTAGACGAGTCTACGAGTTCCCTTAGAGCCTCCAAACGCTCCTCTTCTTGTCGTCGAAGCTGTTCATTTACCTCATCCTCGCCCTCGACTTGTATAGCTTTACCATCGGCGTAGTCTCTCACATCATCGCTAACGATAAATCCATCCAAACCTTCGTCTTCGCTCTCATAATCTGGTTCACTGTCGTCGCTGCCCAGGCTCTGATCATCGCTGTCATCTTCATTACTACCGCGGTCTTCTTCAGTGTCATTTGATTTCTCAGCCAAACCCTTATTACCTTTCGGAGTACTCTTTGGGGGCCTTTCCGGTGGAGTCTTACGCTCCATGAGATCGATGAGCCAGAGGGATAGCTCGCGCTCATGAATAGACGGGGACATAATTTTGGTCTGTGCCTTGACAGTATCCTTACTTAACCAAATAAGACCGGCTATCTCTCGCATCTGAGTTTTAATCCTCTCATTGAGTTCTTCCAATCTCTGCTTATTTTCATGAGCAGTCTTCTTACGCTCTTTCCTCCTCCTTGCGCTCTGCCATATCCGATACGACTGGGCTTCCTTCTTTGGCAAGACCTTCGCATGCCATTCTGCAACCCTCAGCTTGACCCCTTCCTCTATCGCCTCTTGTATTTCTAGGGAAGAAAGAGGGAGTTTCCTCTTCGATCTGCTTAATTTTTTCCGTTGGGGCCCTCTCTCAGCCTCGTATTCTTTCCAGTAAGAAATCGGAGCTTCATTCTCGGAGCCCGATTCACCAAATACTGGCAGTATGTAGTCATCCTCTATGTTTTGCCATTTGGTCAAGTAGTCCCAATCATGGATGGAGTTATCGGTAGCATTGAGGACCGGTTGAGGGTGATTCGGCTTGTCCATGAATTTGACGACTTGTTTATCTGTCGGGGAATCCGAGGCTGGAGTTTTGACACCGGGACCTCGCCATGGAAGGCCCGATTTGGAAGCATCCTCTCTGGATATACGGCAAGATTTGTCTGGCTGGACATTGTAGATCGTACAAGATTGGGGGTGGTGTTTGCGCATAAAGGCGTCCTTGTAAGGTTTAATTCCAACACGCAGACGGCCAGTAGGTGAGAGAACAGTTGCGCGCTCTGCCCCATTTAAGAAGTGGTATATCTGACGGTTTACCACTTGTCGTAGCCCAGAGGGTTTATCAGACGAAACTATATATTTTAAATTAATGAAATACACTAAAAGAAGAAGGGGGGAAGTACTCACTGATAACAAAATTATCGTCGTCAGAATCGCTCTGGTTAATCTCATCACCCATCCCAACATCATAGAAAATTTGGTCCACCCCAACAGCTTTCGGCAAGAGGTAGTGCCGTTTCCGCCGAGTGGATTGCCTAAGGGAGGGCAGTTGTAGCACAACAATTTTACTTGGGGGTCGATCTTGCCGCCCTCCGGAATCCATCTCGTAGTCTTCCTCACTGGCAGTATCACTCAACTCTGTGGTGTCCAAGGGCGGAGCGGCAGCCTCTTCAGCTCTGTCCGCCTCCTCTTCTTCGCCCTGCGCAAAATCATTATCGATCTCCATTCCGCTACCAGACAGATCGTCGTCCAGATGCAGTGATTCTGGCTGAGCTGCAATACGAAAAGGCACAGGGGCGCTGTCACCATTCTCCTCAATCCTGATGGCCGGGGACGGCGGTAAATCCCCATGGTTACTGTCCTCAAAGACCTTGAAGGGATTACGGAGGATAAGTGGACTAGTAGCGGCAGGGCGCGAAATAAGGTTGAAAACCTTTCTCGGATCTCCGGGGAGTGGTGGAGTTTGTAAAGGATTTCTAGTAGCTTCTAAGGCCTCCGAAACACGCGGTTTAACATTCGGGCTGTCTGAGAAAAAATGCAACTTGCGCTTCCTTGAAATAGAGGACGCAGAGTCCGGGAGCACAAGAGGCTGAATTGGAGTTTCAGAGTAATAGCGCGGAGTAGCATGCGGGTGGTTATTATAGGATGGGGAGTAGTAGCCCGTTTCTCCATCATCGTTAGGCAAGGGCGTGGCCATGGCAATATCTAGGATGTGAGATCCGTACTTTGGGCTATCCCCTCGCAGACTTTGAATCTTCCTCATAATTTTCTCTCGTTTCCCTAGAGGGATAATACCGATGTCTGTTTTCAGGCGTTCGTAGTTGCAAACAGTTAAGAGCACCCGTCCATTAACCTCATTGTACCTCAAAGAACTGGCAATTTGCTCGTCATCCGCAGCGACCGCAGCGACAACGGCATCAACGTCCCAATCAAAAGGATCCATCTCGCCCTGTGTACCACCTATCCCATACCGATGGCTATTAGCAAAATGAAAAAAAAATCCTAAGCCCAATCGCAACAGAGAAAGGGCATAAGAAGGAAATATTTACCTCAACCGAAGAGCAAACACGAAAAACGAACACCGCTGGCCAAAGCTAGCGAGAGGAAATAAAAGGGAAAACTACTGACCAGAAACGCACCAGAAGCACAAAGCAATCAAGCGGGAGATAAGGTGGATTTTTTGAAGGTGCAGAGTGTTGTGGCGGAGAAGCGGTGTAGAGAAGTTGAGGAAGAAAAGGTGGAGAGTTGGGATGCTAAAGTGGTAGAAGAGAGCTAATGATGAGTTTCGCGTCGAAAGTCTTGGCTGCCTCTTAGCGGGGGTAGTGCTAGATGATCGTGCCACGTGATGACACCCGTACTGACCACACAAACTGTGAGCAGATCCTTGGCTTCTTGGAGGAAATAGTATGGGGGAAATTCTGTGAGTTAGGGTATGATGCTAATAGCGTGAATTAAAGAACCAGCATGAGGAATGAAAGCAAGAAGTTTGAGGCTTTGAGCCTAGGTTGGCTAGTGGAGAGGGAGAAGATTGGAAACACAAGCGCGCGTTGATATACGGTAGGAAGTCTGCAATACCCCAAGTGGCTTCACCAGCGCCACAGCGGCTTGGGTTCAGGGTTCGGCGCAAGTTATTGACGGAGCAAGGCGAGTGGGTTCACGTCCCAATATCCCGGCAGTCCTTACCCCAGTCAAAACTGGCCAGTAGGCAGAAACCATCACTTTCGCTTAAGCTATCAAGAACTTATGCTTATCTGCCTGTCTCAGATTATTATGAAGGGGAATCCGTTTATTTACTATTGAGTACAGTACTACACAAGGACAATTCAGTGCCGGTAACGTACCGGTATTCGATCAGCATTCTAGCCAAAGCTAACGCCCATTGCAGGTTTACAACACATAGCCAGGAGTTATTTAATTACGGCTATTTTTCGCTCAGTGAAAATTTGCCACTCATAACAAGCATACGGTATCGAGGTTTGAGAAAAATTTTTGCAGCGTTGGAGCGTGCATGAATCGTGCCACTTTTCATATGGCCTATCATAATGTCCCAGGCACTTGAACCAAGTTTCCAAGCTCTGCTGCACAAGTTATTCCATAGCAAAAGGTTCCCGGGCCCATCAGCGGTGTAGGTGGTGAAATATAGACCTTATATTCCCATCTGCTTGGGTGTATAGTTTACTTGGGGTTCGTGGGCGAGACAGAGCTATGGTCTCCTTTTTACTATTTTGGTATGGTATTGCTACGGTACGGTATGTTGCGATGAGGTGCAACGGGAACGGGCGACTAACTAGGTTGTGTCCAAGAATTGAGCCACGCTTGTGCTCGTGCGGACATGAAACACCAACGTTCCAATCATGAGTTACCGGTATCAGACTAATTTCCAATTCGTGAGAAACTGTTATAGGTTGAAGGTGAATGAGTTTTTACACATTTATAGTGCTCCAAGCCCATTCACCTAACCGACTTAGTATCCTAAGAAAAAAATCCTGCGTATTGGTTATAATGGTCGAGTATGGTACCGCGTTATCTTCCCTAGTGGTAGTGCTTATATTATACCAGTATCTACTATGGTTGAAGCTAGAATTAATCAAGACTTCCGACGATCTCGTTTTGATCAAGTTACCAATCACCTAATGTCCGGGAAAGAGCCATAATCCTCCTATAAGTTGCTTCGACCAGCCCAGGGCAAGCAGAGCTCAAGAAAGAACCTGAAATATCACCCATGCGCAGATACCGCGCGACCCGGATTTTGACACACTCGCTTCTCCCTTCTCGATTCTTTAGAATTGTGCTCGAGTATACTAAGTTGAGCTCGAAACCAGTCAATGTCTTATAGGCAATGGCAATTCAAGAAGTGCAACTCCTAACCTCAATTAAGCGCGGGACGTGAATATTGTTCCCGGGACAAGGGAGCCAGGGAGGGCAGTGCCTCTCACGCGCGTATCCGTGACTCAGAAAGGATCCCCAAGATCCCGACATGGATTTGATGCTTTTGAACAAAAAACCTTGAATTTACAG
Organism: Tuber umbilicatum; assembly: GCA_003313605.1. Classification (NCBI taxonomy): domain Eukaryota; kingdom Fungi; phylum Ascomycota; class Pezizomycetes; order Pezizales; family Tuberaceae; genus Tuber; species Tuber umbilicatum. The sequence goes on along the minus strand of QLOI01000621.1, from coordinate 48,799 downwards.
AAGGTAATTTACCACTTGCTGCAACAATTCACCCATGCACTGATAAGAATATCATCTAACCCCGACTGGTCTCTTAACCCCTACGCTGCACAGCCCAGTCGATACATTACTTTATTCTGGGGTCGACAGTAGAAAGGGTGGTGTTGTGTATTTTTCCCCGTTTCCCTCCCCGCAGAGACTACAGCCACTCAGAGGTCCTGCCGAAAACCTTCAGCAGCTCATGACTAAATTCGATGATAATCACATTCAGACTCTTCCTGAACTTCTCAGGGATGGGGGACTCCAGGGTGGCTAACGGTTCGCACCAAACAATAAAAACAGCAGCCGCGGGGACTCGGGCGCCAGCACGGCGGCACCAACTCACCGAGTGTCCAAAACCGGGCGTTTCGTCATGTCTTAGAATATGGGTGCCCCATACGGCCGCCCAGGAAGCGTGTCGGGTAGCCTGCAGGGTTTGTCGCAATCTGGCGGGGCGGGTAAGGCTTGTTCGCTGCTATTGGTCAATAGTTCGATCGTTCGCCAACAACCTCCCAAGTACCGCATAATCTGGGGAGAACCGACCGGGGCCAGTACGTTGAATTGAAGAGGCGGTTGAAGTGGAACCTACCGTTGCGTCAAAGTGGGAGCCCGGAAAGTTTCGATTTTGAGACAAAACAAGGGTAAAAGATATATATAATTTGAACGCACCGGCGCCTGCTGGTTCTCGGTCGCAACGCTAGTAAACGAATTTCTATCGTGATATGATTCACACCACGAAAGAGGGCACCTCACTTAAATCTCGATTTTACGTCAACTAGCACAGACTATCAGACATCACTTAAATAATGAAATCGGTAGAGGCTATTCTCTCTAATAATTGCTTGTAATTCGAAATTTGTGGACCCCCACAGTCCCCGGCGGCTCTTGAGAGAAGATCTGCAGCAGGCTGCTATCGCCGTGGTCCTGGCACTGGAACCCCAGAATATTATCTCACTCAAAGGCCGTGGGACCGGACGGACTGTAAATCGTGGCCTCCTCTGGTCCAATATTCTTGGCATTCTCCTCGTGGAGCCTATAGGCTCCCCAGACTATTGCGAACGCTAAGCCCATTCCTACATATCGTTGTGCTTAGAGGACAGTCACCAGTGGCTCCACAGGATACAGTACCATACAAAAGATTAGAGCGGACAGCAGGTATCTCGCCCACCACAGCCGGGTTTCCGGAGGGTTTGCATATCCAGATACCTAGAGGCTAGAAGCACCTACCTGGCAAGCTTCCTTTTCCTGCCGCTTAGCACTCTAACACGTACCCATACAAGGGTAGACAAAAGCTATATAACACTATTATTATATAGAAAAAACGTCCTTCTTTGATCTTGCTACCAGGGAAACTTTGAAGAGCAATCATTCAAGCTGTTTTTCTGGGGATTAGTTAAGCCCAAGGGACGGACAATTAGCCATTTCCTGGGCAACAGTCCGGTGTGGGTTTCGCTGGCTGAGATTGCACTGCATCGTGGGAATTTACGTTATCAGCAATTAACGAGGGTGAGCAAGAAAATCCTGAGATAGAGCAATACCATAGAAAATCCAAAGAAGTGCTCGGGCAAGGCAAATCCTCCCTTTTTCTAATAACATTTTCTTAGGGCCTATGGTGTTTTCCGATTTCATCTGACGTACATATCATGCAGTTATAGCCTATATCGAGAGATTGGATAATATCCCAAGACACACAGCGGGTAGAATTATCAAGGGGGGTCAGAATACCTTACTTCAGGATGTTGGGGTGGGGTCGTTGGATAAAAGGGGACTTGTTTTGCTACTTAGAGAGATAGTCCAAAGCACCATGTTACGTCTCCAGTGCAATGTATGGAGAGCGGGTCAGTTGATATAAACCAGCTGTAAGGGGGAATCCCTCCAGGCAGACCAACTCCCTCCGGAACTACGCCCCTACTCCCCGCTGGACATGAGATGGCATCCACAGCAAGAGAGATATCGGCGCCATTGCTAGACCCTCCACATCCCTGCTGACGCTTCAGTGATTAGAACCTACCTATAGGGGGGGTTATGTTTCCCTTCCTTGTTCTTTCTCTTTTTTTTTAATCCCGTGAATTGGCTGTTTCATAGAATCGGTACCATAAGTTACGACATAAACCCCAAGGACGCTGTTACTAAAACCAAACGTCAACTAAAGAAACCCAGCAATTCAAGTTCTTTCCTCTAGTCCTCTACCCCTACCAGTGCATTACTAAGGGCTAAGGTCCCAGAGCGGCTCACTCCATCGGGGCTATTAACCGGGATGTCACTGCCCAGCTCCGTGCAGCATAACCGGGACTGCCAAAACTATCGAAGACTATCCCAAGCCACCGAACTTGTGCAAAGTAGGAGGGTGTTTTTCAGATCTTGTATATATGCTAGCAGCAGAGGTTTTCTGTTTATCTAGTGCATTGTTGTGACTAACCACCATCACATGATAAGCCTAGGATGTGCAATGGTTTGATAAGGAGGCCAAATAAATCTTGTAAGATAGAGAGATTACGCAAAAGACAAATTCTCGCAGTCTCAGGTTTTATTAGAAATTCTCAGGGCTTGGTCAATTCACCGGCCCAACCTTAGTGCGATCCCAGAAAGCGATCTTAGTGCGCAAACTCTCTATTGAATGTCAAGGTTTTTGTTTATCGAACTTGTGATATGTTAGTGGAGGTTTGCTACTTGGGGCAGAGGATTAACCCCCATCCACTGCACTGGCGAACGTGCAGTGCCGGACCTCCCTACATTAAATCTTGGCAAGAATACCAATTAGTGGTATGAATGTTAACGCTGCGCCCGGAGAGATTAAGACATCTACCTGTTTTAACTGCAGAGTGTCAGCTGTGCCGCGGGTGTGAAGGTACCCTTTGCTTTCCCGGCTCGTGGAGCTCTCTTTAGTTGGTGAGTTCTCCGCCGCTACATGCGTATTGTATTCCTAAGGCCCCGTGAATATCTGGGGTCTCAGTCCTGGTCACTCGCAGTGGTGCTGATGCTGCCGGTGGAATCGTGCTACCACTACTCCCATCAGGAGAGTATCCGTAAGAGTAGATGGAAATTCACTACTGCAGTGGTGAGTGCGTTGGCATGCGTGTTTTCGCAGAGAATTATTCCCGTTAGTTATCACCGCTCGGATACAGTCCACACATCAACATAGCAGCTCCTGAGGCATCAGGCCCGCTGCGCGGTCTCAGTGTCTTTTAGGGAAGTAGACTAGCAAAAAGTCCGAGTGAATCAGCGTTCTATCTATGCGGGGCACAGTTTCTCCAACAAAGGAGGCGGTGGCGCTTGCTGCCCTATCAACCCTACCTATAAGTCTATTCGTATGTCACAAACTTAGGATCTGACAGCTAATGAATTGATTTCTAGAGTGTCGTATTTCTCCTCGGTGAATGCTGACTGGGCCTTAAAGGCGCTATTGCCCGCATTGAACAGAACCATAAAGGTCTGGAAATAAAAGTTTTGTCGAACGAACGTGAACGGGGGAGTCTTTAGTGTGAATATTGCTTCTTGTGCGCAACGAAGTGGTAACCCAGAGATAATGCGGTTGGAATTCCTCAGTCCCAAACGCCCCCCCCACCTGAGCGCCACTGCATGCAAACCCCCCAAAACACCGCCAGTATTAGTTAAAAGAGAGAGAGCTGGGATTCCTGGAACTTTCAGGACCTGAGCCAGCATGCAAACCCCATGGCTTTAGTTGCGTGGTGGTGTTCTTCCATAAAGGACCGCATATACATCTGTGGATACACCCCCATTATACTCCCTGGTGTCTATCGCCGTAGTTCTCGAGGAGCACGGCACTGTACTCGATAGCTACGAGTACAGCCCATCTCCTCCCCCCAGACGAAATAACTCGGCACAAACTCCGATTTCACCCCTTGACAAAAAACGATATCATGCTGTACTTCCCCTCGCGCAAACCCCGGACCTGCACGCCACCAGCTCTGCACCAACACCGATCTAATCACAACGAATCACTCGTCCAACAGCGCTGAACGAATACCATTCCACAGCCCACAAGCTATGCCATCACAATTGCCCAAACGGGCAGCTACCCCTCCCGGAAAACTCGCACACATCCTCAGCCCCGGGGATATAGAGAGGAAAAGCACCCCTACAAAGCCCAACACCCAGGCCCCGGTTTGCGATATGTAGCTTTTTATCGAGAGTACCGTAAATAGGGAGAGAGAGAGCGTGAGGGGTAAATTCAAGCCACCCGCTAGACCGAGGGGAGCACACTTTACAAGTATGTTATCTGGGCCCCTCAAAAAGCAAACAAAATGGTCGTGAAGCTCGCTACCTCTCGAAATTCCTACGAGTATCGGTATTCTGGCATTGTTGGTGGCTTTTCCGAGGCTTGAGTCTACCCCGGCCTGCAGCTCTCTCCTACGTGTACAGTACCGTACAGTACTAACTCTGAATTGAACTCGACTGATAAGCATTTTTTCAAAATCTATTTGTGATAACTCACATATACTAGTGTACTAGTGCCGCGCTAGCAATACAAGTCACGAGCGCGTTAGCACTTGTATATAGGTAGGGGATCCCCCCAGCCTGTAGAGCTTTTGCGAACCCGCTGTTTTCATATCTGCTTGAATTTTCCTTCTCAAAGTTTTTCCCCCAGAGCTCCCCGCTTCTTGTTGCTAAGGTTTAATTTTCATTTTCATTTTCGTTGCTTACCGAGATTTCTAAGAGGCCTACCTGCCGATTTCGGTCTTCGCGGCACACGCGGAAGATCAGAGGGGATGGGTGGGTCCCGAGGAGGTGCGGGTAAAATATATTCCACGTATGTTCGCAGCTGAGATTCGGTTGGAATGGAAGCTATCAAACCCCCCCCCCTCTTTTTCACTAAAGACTTCGCTAACTGACAGAAATCTTCACAGAGCAATGAATGGTCTCTGAGTCCTCATGGTCAATCACTCGTCTAAAATAAGAGCCGCGGCAGAAATAACTCATCAGACCTGCAGTTTTTAGAAACCGGATCATCCCATTATCATTACGCAGTTACCATGAAGAGATCTAACTACTCTACAAGTGGTATAAGAAAGAAAGAAAATCCGCCGGCGCTTTTTATATCCATCCCCGAGTCATCCATACCGAAGCCCGTCCATACAAAATAAAAGTGGTACACATTAAAATAGGGGAAAGAGGCAAATAATCACCCCTCCACCGCACCGATTCCCCAAGGGGGAAGGGGGTAAAAAAAGGAGGAAACGATTATGTTTAGACCTTGAATTTGGTGCTATCACACGGCTTCAAGACCGTGCAGGTATCACAGTAATCGTTTAGCTTCTTGCAGACCTTACTTTTCCATCCGTCACACTCTTTGCTTGCAATATTCCAGTTCAAGCCTGATTTTGCTATGCATTCGATATGGGAGACGAGACAGCTGGCCCAGGCTAGCTTGCAGGCGGTCTTATTCGAGAAGACGAAGGGCTTGCAGCACCAATTTCCTAGCTTCGGGTAAGCGCAGGTTGAGGTTGGGGCTGGGGATGTAGTGGTGGTAGAAGTTGAAGTGGTAGAGGTTGTAGATGACGATGAAGAAGTGCTGGTTGAGCTGCTTGTAGTTGTTGTTGAAGAGCTGGTAGTTTCAGTGGTTGTTGAAGAACTGGTGGCTTCGGTTGTTGTTGTTGAGCTGGTGGTTTCAGTGCTGCTGCTGGTGCTAGTAGTAGATGTTGTAGAGCTAGAAGAGGAGTTCGTTGGGGGAGCTATAAAATATATATAATAAGAATCGGTCTCAACTCGTATCGTAAGAAAATTTATGTAAATTTTCCGTAACTCATGTACAACAGAACTATGAATTTACAACTCTCTCTCGCACTCTTTACATAACTCATTACTTTACCAGAAATAATCGAAATGTTTACTTACTCGCTCCGGGGATTCTGTACCAGTTGGCCTCAGGATCGTTCAAGCACTTTCCAGCCGTGACACCTGTTTACTCATAATTAGCACCCTGCTTCTCCGCATTCTTCAAGGTAAGGACAAATACGTACCAGTATAACCGTACAGAACCATCTGATCAAACATGTACGTGGTGAGATTATGTACCGTCTGATCATGGATGTCGTGGGCGATGGACAAGAAGTCCTGAGTGGCAGGATTCGTGCCAACTAGGAGATTATGCACCACGTCCTTAGAGATCTGGTTCGTCTCGGGGGTGGTGTGCAAGTAATCCTGGGTGTCAAAGTCAAAGTACGTGATGTGGTAGCCAAGTTTCTTCATAGTGGCCTTGCAAGCAGCGTTGCAAGAGGAGAATGGTGGTCTTGACCACAACAATCAGTACCACTCTCTGTTAAGGGGAGGGGGGTTAGTACCTCATGTAAGTCGGCACCTTCCCACAAATATTCCGAAGCGCCATCTCATTCTTGATCATCTCCGTCTCTCGGTCAGCATCCGAGAGCGCGGACAAATCTGCATGACTCCAAGTATGCGACGCAATCTGATGCCCGTCCGTGATCATCCTCTGTATCACGGTCGACCACGCAGATGTGGTATCAATAGCGCCCTTTCCATTATTGATTCCCGTGATGAAGAAAGTGGCCTTGAACCCGTAGGCCGCGAGAATGTTCAGTAGATCGTTTGTGTATGTGTACGGACCGTCATCATACGTTAGCGCGATATGGCCGGGGTCGTTGCAGTCGTAGATGTCCTCGCCATAAGGCACGTTGCCGACTTCCGGTCGGGCTAGATCTGCGGTGGAAGCGCCGGAGGGAGTCTGGTCGCTGTCGCAGACTCCGAAGCCTCGGAGGCAGTCTGGGGACTTGCAGTAGTCCGATCCGGTGCCGCAGTACCCTGCTGGGCTGCAGCATCTGCTGTTTGAGCAGACGTTGTTCCCGCCAGCTGGACCGCAGCGGTCGTTGTCGCCGCCGCCGCCGCCGGTGTCAGTTGAGTTGCAGATCTTGGTAGAATAATGTTAGAATTTTGGTCTTCCTTTTTTGGAGGGGAGGTAGGGATTACTCCGTATGCAGGTTGGCAGTTTTCTGGGAGGCAGTAATCCTATTTTTTTGAGCAATTGTCAGACTTGCTTGATCTTGGGTAGCGCAGAGAGTGAGCATGATCGTACATTTGTTGTCCCGCAGTAGCCATTGAGTGAGCAGCAGGACCCCGTTACGCAACTATTATTCCCGTTTGTAGGACCGCATAAATTCGGGTCAACAGGCGGATCCCCACCGCCAGTCGTGCAAGTCTGAACGCAACACGCAAAGTTAGCTATACATTCATTCATTTATTCTTAAATCTAGCCAGGCTGCCAATCCATTCCGGGGTCTCCGCCACTACTTTCAGGAAAAAGAAATCACCCCCAACCAACAATAACCGAAAAAGCAAGAAATAGAAAAACACTCACGCCAAATTCCGCCTGGCACCCAGTCCCGCAGTAGTCAGAGGTAGCACCACAATACCCATACTGCGAGCAGCACGTCCCAAGATTCGTTGAGCCACAGGTATAACCATTACCCGCTCCACCAAATAAATTCCCACAGGTATTATCCGGGGAATCCCGCTTGGACAGGATCGAGTTGAACGGGTGGGCTATGGTGAAGCTGCTGAGGGTAGCGATGCCGCCCAGCACACTGAGAGTCGTGGAATGCCGCATTGTTGCTTTTTGGACGAAAAGTGCTCAATTGATTGGACCAAAGATTAAAAGTTAAAAGGGAAAAAGGGCGGCCTAAGTCGAGTAATTAAATCAAGACAGAGCTGCGAAAGGACAGGTGCAACAGTGGCCCCAAGTTTGGAAGAACGAGTAGTAGTAGTAGAGGCACCGTTGGAGGGGAGCTCGACTCGTGATACTCCGAACAAAGAGGATGATGGTTTGAGGAACATTGGGGGGATGGATATATATACTTCGCTTCCTCTCATTCACACGCTCACTGACCCACACCCCAGCAAGGAGGCATGATAAGTTAGCCAGCGTAGCTAGAGACAAGACCCCGGAAGATTGAAACCCCTATAGTGGTTCACTTGGATCCTTCCCTTCCTTTCTCTTCCATTTTAGTTTTTTTTTTTCTCTCGCCCACACATTTTACACTGCCCAGGCCTGGGCAGGACAGGGTCTACTAGACAAGATAATTCCATAGGCGAGGGAAACAACTCGAAGGGTGGCAGTCTCACTAACCAGCTAGCTGGGCGCTGTAGAATAAGCGGGTTGGGTGTACTACAGTGCTCGAGTATACCTTACGGTAGGAGTCCACCCTTCTCACAGACTTGTATCTGGCAATAGGTATCTGGAAATACGGCCATCGTTACACAACCACCCGACCAGCAAAAAAAAAACCCGTCTCATCTTCAGATACCTTATGCCAGATACAACGTACAGGCAAGGGCAGGTGCGTGGGTAAAACGGGGCCGGCACAGTTGTTCCGAGCAGGGTGTCAATCCGTTCTTTCAGTTCTGTACTACGATGCTGTATCCGTAGGTACCGGTACGTAGGGTTTGTTGAATTGAATTGATTAATTATCATAAGTAAATTGGGGACTAGCTAACTGTAACTAACTAGCCACAATTACCGGTACCTATAACTAACTAACCAAAGGCACTCCCCCCTAGTCCTGTCGTGCGACTTTGACCTCCCAGATCGGGATACTCGAGTACAAAGGAAGCGAGTGTCTCGATGGTACCGGTCCCGGTATTACAGTACGAGTAGAATGAGTGAGTGGCACAGTACTGATCTAACCCACTCGCAGGTTAAAAGGGAAGAGAGTAGAAGGTATGACATTTTCTTACTGCTTGAGAGCTGGAACACGACGGGCATTGTGCTTGAGTACTGTGTTCTGGAGGGGCCTCTCTGGGAGAGGTTTTCCCCTTCCTCCCTCCTTAGTAGACAGTTCAGCCTACCTGTAGTACCGGTATCATAGCACTATACCAAAGGGAGGGAACTCCACCCAATCCATTCATCATTCATCGATATAAGGCATATCGTGTCAAATTTTTTGGTAAAGAGCTGGTTGTTCCATCCATCATCTATCCACCACCCATTACCTTGTTATGATACTAGTGCTAGACCCACCCAGGACTCCTCCTCCCTATCCGAACAAAACATTGACAAGGTATAAATAGCCCTAGCAAGCCATTAGGTGAACAAATGCAGCTGTTGCAGGAAATCGTCAATTGTGTTGTTCCTTTTTTTTTCCTTTTTTTTTTTTTTTTTTTTTTTAAGAACAGAGAACGCCAAGATCGTGGAGAGCCAAGGTGTGAGCATCACAGGGCTCTGCAGGTTCCTTTGGAAGGGATTGTTATCCCTGTTTTTTTCTTCTTTTTTCGTCTGCGGAGAGCGCAAAATCCAGCTGTGATTTGTCTTGCTTTCTTACTTGCTTGTTTGTGAGAGCTGGTTGCGAGGCATGAGTGGAGAGTAAGGGAGAGAGGCGGCAAGGCAATTGCGATAATGGAAAGAAAGCAGGAGAAACATCGAAAAATCACCCGTACTACAGTAGCGGCAAGGTACCGTATGATATCACATGTTGCCAGTACTATTGTAACCCAAATACCAGTTTTAGATATTCGCTACGGTAAGACATCAACACGGATATCCTCTCCAAGACTTCCAGGTCAGACTTCTTGGAACGCGATGGACCAGTCAAGCTCTCCGTTCCCTAGCGACCCCACCGCCTCCCTATCCTTCCCGCCTGGCCGGCGGTGGCCCCCGCCTCTTGCGGCAACAAGCCGGGATGGCGCGAGAGGGAGGAGGGATTCGAGTGCGCCAGACCAACGTCTCATGCGGAATGGCTCTCCATACTCGGGGTAACGTCCAAGTGCTCGAGATGGTGGCTTTTGGGTTCCGCGCAACGCCAGCAACAGATGGAAAGCAGGAATCTCTCCATCTACCGGTGCTCATCACCAGATCAGAACGGACCGATCACCGTCGGGGGATTACTAGTGTAATTAGGTCAAGATGCTCGCGTGACTCCGTGCTCAACAGTGCAACACAAGACGATATACTGTACTAGTACTATACTTGTACCTACGGTACCAGACTTGCTAAAGGAGAGAGGGAGAGAGGACAAGAGCGTGAGGTATTGCCAAGTTGTGTCACCATTATCAAAAAATACGGTAGTTTTTTTGATCCATTTTTCAGCCTATTTTCTTTCTCCTGTAATTCAATTACTTTCACTTTGGTAAATTACCGTAATGAATGAAAGCTCCCTCCAGTTTCAACATGATACCCGGCCTCCTTTTTAAGAACTGTTTGTTTCCCCGAGCCGCTGTGTTCAGCTTTGGCGGTTGGGATGTCGAGTGAGAGGTGGGTGTGGCGTAGTCGCTGAATCAAACAATAAATCGATCTGTCAGGTCTCCCAAGCGGGGACTGATAAAGACGAGCCACGGAAAAAAAGTAAACAAGGGCCCCACGACTAATGTCGAGATAAAACAACTAGAGCAGTACAGTACCGTACTACATTATACGAGTAGAGTGCAAGTAGGAAATTCAAATCCATTACGTATCATATCTCCAGTGCAGCATCGCAAGAATACTCGTACCCACACTCCTACATTTTGGACTGCACCCGTACATCTAGCTCATTTGATGGCTTTTCTTCCTTTTTCCTTCCCTTTTCTTCTCCCGCCTGTCTCTTACCTTACCTGCAAGCCCACTTCCACATCCACGCTGGCGACGCGGCAGGCAGGCGGTATCCTTCGGATGCTAACCGATATCAATAAGGTTTTCTTTTTTTTTTCTTTCTTTCTTTCCCTCTCTTCCTTTGTCTGTCTGGTCAATATCAATGATCATTATAATCGAGAAAGGCTCGAATTCGTTGAAACAAAGATCCCCTTTTTTCGCTTTGTGCCGCATGATACTTCTAGCGTAGACCAGACCATACAATCAACACCCTCAAGGGCGAGATTCCCAACACAACAGATACTTCCCCCTGAGCTAGAGTAGACTAAACGAGAACGAGGAAGTTATGTTACATAACTTATTATCATAATATCATAGCAGGGAAGAGACAAGAGCAGGAGGGAAGGGAAGGGAAGGAAGGAATTATTGGACATGGCTAACTTTGAACCAGGGGGGAGAGTACTGTACTGCACAATAAAAACCCAAAGGGATGGTTTTACTCGACACAATTTCGACAGGACCGGAAGTGGACTTGTTTCCGCCCGCTAGCCGGGTTGGCTGGTCACGTATGATGCTTGTACCGAGGCTCTCCAGATAGGGCCTTACTATTGAGTGGATGTTTGATGGTGGTGTTTGTATGCTGGGCATGGCTTACCGGTAGGCGAATGTTACGTCTGTGCATTACCTACAGCTCATAATACTCACAGCATTGGTAATACCGGCAGTTTAATACCATACACTCATTTTATTTATTATTTCAATTCTACCCCATAACCCTTTTATTGCAAAGCCACTACCGGCACGTTTGACTACAGATCTACTGTATTAGTACCGGTACTCCCGGTGCTCGCCGTGCCAGGGGTTGGCGGGGGTTTTTATATTTCTTTCCCCTTCCCATCGTTCCTCCAGCGTAAGGGTTCACCAAGTGTACCGTTCTGTCCTATCCTGTCAGGTCATGCTTCGTTGACACCAAATCCATTCTCCGCCCTTGCCCCCTTCTTGTCCCCTCGATCTAGAAAGTGCTAGTAGAGTTATGGTGGACTCTGTGTAATGTGGTAAGGTGATTACTACTCGAGTAGTACTTTCCAACTCTCAGAATCGAGTTACGAACCGATCGGGCCAGTAGAGGTTATGCTATGATATCGGTAGACTACGATATCCCGGGAACTCCGATCCGGTCTTGGAACGGCTGCACAGGCTTCCGCTGCCAGAGCATTGGCGTGGAGGTTCGGGCTGATACGACTGGTGGGGCGAGTTATGGTCACAAACCACATATTGTCTCCCTACCGTACTCGTATGATACTGGTAGCGGGTCGACGTTTGTGAACACGACCGTTAATACCTACCGCCAAATTTTGGCCCCTCTGTTCGGATTTGGGCTGTGTGTAATAGCTGTTGTGTTCGCCGACGCCACCCCTTACGAGTAAGTACTCGAGTACGAGTAAGTATCATACTCGTACATACTGTACCCGCAGCAAGCAAGTGCAGAAATAAAGTGAAAATCTGCTGTGGTGGATGGAGCGCAGTCGCAATTGACAAATAAACAACTCGAATCCCCCTTACCCTACCATAGCTGATCGCCCAAGTAAACAACTCGCTTAAGGATGATCAAAGCACGAGAAACATGCATGCATCTAACTGATGACGTTCATCCCACCCAGCGACCACGACCATCGTCAACAAACTCCTCGCTCCCTCGCTCTCTTCGCAACCTAACTCCCACCACCACCATCCATTTCCAAATACTAATCGCACACAGCGCCCCTTCTCCTCGCCTATTATACTAATACCAGTACGCAAATGTCCGATCCAGGAAACCCACCCCCGCAGGTATCCACCCCCCAGGAACGCAAAATGGTATTGCCCTTGTTACCCCTCTCCACCCGAATACCCGTCTTCCCGCCGCCTAACAATTTAGGCGCAGGCATCTCTACGAAAAAGTATATCCTCGCTAGAATCGCAAATCGGGCAAATAGAAAGCGAACATGCCGAGGTGTTGGCGAGACTCAAGTAAGTACTGTGCAGCTGTACCGTAGGATAGGTGCATTAAAAAAAAAGAATGAAAGGAAAGAAGAAGAAAAGTGAAAAAAAAACCAACATTTTTGCTACTGGCTGGGCCGGACTGGGCTGACCATGTGGGGTGCCTGAAGGGAAAAGGATGCGGAGAAAACTGTGAAGGGGCATATTAGACTTTTGCACGAGTTTAACGAGGTGAGGGATGTGGGGCTGGGATTGATAGGTTTTTTCTCTCCCTCCAGGTTTCCAAATATTCGGCGATCGGAAGGGCTAACGTGTGCGGAAAGGAATGGTTGCTGAAAATCGGGGGACAAGAGTGCAAGATGTCATGGGAGGTTTGTTCGTTCCTTACCCGTACTCTTTCTATTATTCCGTCTCCTACCTACCTTTTCGAATTCAAGTCCTTTCTTTCTTCCTTTCTGCCCTACTGACCCTCGAATCTTTAATCTTAGAGTTCGGAGTTTCTCCCGGCGATTAACCTGACCCAGTGCTGTAGATCGTTTGGTTACGTACTCCCAGCAGACAGGAGGTGCCCGAGAGCAGGGATCGGTGAAATACATGGCGAAAAATCCGTTCAAATCTGAGCCTTCATACAAATCTGAGACCCCTGTTTTCGGTTACCTCTTGCCCAATACGAGTGTATACAAGCGCAATATGAAGACCAGTTCCACTTATTTTGCTGGACGGAATACAGTACTGTACTCGAGCATCATATTACTAGTCTACTATACCGGTACTCCACTTCTCTGCAGTTCTAAATATATCACCCATGTTTCACGCGCACTGCGCTGTCCCTTCCCTTGGTATCAGAGCATTTCGGACCCACCGTCAAGTCACACTTCTATTTATCCAGCAGTCGGTGAGAGTCCGAGCCGAAGAAATTAATAACTGCCACCATCCATTCAAGCACCTTCTCCTGAGTAAAGAGGTCTGAGGCTGATAACTTCCGTCTCGGAAGTTTTCGACAACAAAAGGCGCATCAAACTAGGGGCCAAACTTCTCCATTGTGCTCTGGTATTCTTGACATTGCAGACTACTCTAGCGCTAACTGTGACGTGGGCGAAAGTAGGACAAATGTGAATTGTTGGGTTCTCGCTGTCCAGGTAAGGTTGCGGGCGTGATGGTCACGGGGTATCACTCGAGCATGGGAGGCAGGAAGCTGAAGGGCTGAGGGCGGGCGGGGTGTGATAGGCTGAAAATGTGGAACTGGCTGGCTGGCTGGGCAGTTGGACGGTGAGTTGGTAGCACTTGGTACCGTCCTGTACTCGTACAGCCTGCAGCCAGTGGAGCGACAAGTGATAAATCCCACCACGCTGCATGCCTTCTCCGCACGCGTTTGGAGTGTGGAGGCGACGACAATGGATACTTTCCGATGGCGTTGTAGTACTGCACGATACTTCATGCCGGCGGTGCATTGAAAATTTGCGCCGTCCTAATGAGGAGCCGAGATTTCGCGCATGTGTACATTTCAGAACGATTAATATTAGATATTATATGACCGTGCCCGCGCTACGCTAATAATCGCGGGTAACTTTACCGGGGCAGTTGAATTCTCCTTTGTCAGTTATGTCTCGGAAGCCGGCGGCACGAAATTTTCAATGTCTCGCTGGTCGGGAAACTCGGTATTTTGGCTCCGTGGCTTTGTGGGGGTTGTGGGTGGTTGGGTTGTTGATCATTTGAGCACAGTAACTCTGGGATTCACGAGCCAAGTGTCATACGGTAGAGTATGAGTACTCGTACTGACCTTACAAAGCAGTATCACACTCAGTAATAACCACCGTAAAGGAATATTTATCTGGGGACCTTGGCGCCGAGGATTCGTGCTTCGTTGGACTACCGCAGCATTAGACAGTCGTATCGTGCTTGAGAAACCCGTGGATGGCGTTGCTGTTCGGCTGCAGTCTACTATTTACTGCCAGTGTACCGTCCTCCACACAATTCTCTGCCCCCCACAACAACCAACAGAACTCTGCCATCCCATCTCATCCACAGCACGCCAGTTCCCAATAGCTTCCCATTCTCTTCCACCTGCGGTGCCGGTGCGTTCCGCCATCGCCCACGATACAGTACAAGTAACCTGATCAGGGCATTTCGCCCCCGCCATCGAATCAATCCGTGCAATGGCTTGAGCACCCGCCTTCGCAAGACAAATATTATTCACCCGAGGCCTGGAAGCACGAGCTGGAGTTAACAACAGCTACTGAACCGTATCACCCGTTCAGGCAACCCCTCCTGCCAAAAGTGGATCTGGTAGAACCTTTTCCATGCTGAAAAAAAAAAGGAGAATAAAATTGCTGAGGACAAACGAAGCTCCAGCATCGGCCGGTCCCCCTACCGCCCCCGGACATCCCAGTCGTCGCGTCGTGTCGTGTCATGTCGGAAGTAACCAGGATATCTTGGCAATTTTTTCTTTTTCTCTTTTTTTGTTTTTGTTTCCTATTTCCCCTTCTCCATGCGACGGGGGGAGGGGGGTTAGCGTGCTCTGGTACGAAGCTTGTTTTGTAGTAATTTGTGCGACGGTAAACGGGTGGTTGGGTTGCCGCCGGAACTTTTTATGGTTTTATATCATTACGGGTTGTGAATGGATTTAGCTATTGGTTATATATACTATGTTCTACTATTGTGTCATCTTTAGCGCTCGGTTACTATCTTTCTTGTTGGGTTTTGTGCCGGTTTTGTTTTATTCGCTATAGCACCGGTATGTTGGTTCCGCGCTTTGTTGGTGATTTGGTGGACTTTTTTGCTCTTTGGGCGGGTTGTTGCTGTGGTTTGTTTGGGTATGAGTGAGTGAGTAGTAGTAGTAAGTTTTATTGGACAGGATGTGTACAATAGTGGTCTGGTTACCGCTACTGGCGATGGACTTGCCTGGCTGGAGTTTTACGGATTCATGCATGCTGTGTGATTGGCGTGCTAGTACCGCGCTCGGGAATGATACTTGGGAATGGATTGATTCATCGAGCATGTTCGGGTACTGGTGCGCAGCTCGTTCCGTGGTTCTCCTCACTAGTGGGATCTATCATATGCATCTTTTGCTGCTGGATCAGCACGACTCTTTTCCTTCCTTGCCTGGACAGTGATCTTAACGTTTTCATGTCCCCTCGCTCATTACTCGGGCACGGGCACCAAGTGGCTTGCTTGCACTGAACAGGCCGTGCAAGGATTGGGTACCGCCATTGGCGACGAACCTGCCGTCGAATTTTACAGTTGCGGTGTTCTGGGTGATTGCCCACCGGTTCATATTATACTCAATTAATTGGAAGTGAATCGGCTCAGCAAGCCTACTCTCTCCTTTGCATCTGCAATGAATGGTAAATGCCATATCCCGTTCCTTTGCTTCCGGGTGGGACTTACTATATTTGCTGCGCTGTGTCTTGCATTTTGTTCCTGCATCAGGAGGGTTATCTCTTTCCTCGTTATGTCCGAGGCCCTGGTGTTCCCGGTTCGTTCCATCGTTCCTTCAAGCAAGAGTTCCAGCAGTAGCAGCAGTGGTAGCACCATGCCCTTCACGAGACAGCCACGCATTGGGGGCGCGGTGGAGCCCGGGTACTAGTATTATGATTAACTTGTGTACTGTACTAGTACAAGTAGCTAGAGTCTCACAACTGCATATATGTTGTGTAATCGAGCTACCGACAGTCGAGTGCTTGGGAGCACGGTACAGTGGCTAGTGGATATGTTCTCTTCTGTGCCAGGGGGTCCTGACGTCCCGCTCCTTCCCCTGGTTCTCGTGATGGAATCGCTCGCTGGGCTAATCCTCGCCTTTCATGGCTGGATCCGGGTGAATGCTTTTTCACACTTCTTGTGCATTGCAGCGGTTTTGGCGTTTTTCATCTTCCTTCGCTCCCGTTCGGTGGCCAATTCGGGCGCGAGCAATACCGTTCACGGGACTGCGGGCGCGGCAGCCGTGGTCACCGCCATCGGCTTTGGCTTATGCGTGCTGCGGAGTCTGACCTGCCGGCACGGATTGATTCATTGAGCATGTTCTCCTTAAACCGCCTGAGTGTCTGGTAATTGTGCTCTCCGTGGGATGGGCTGTGCATTAGCAGTGTAGGATTTGGATGGTTACCTGTATTGGCGACGAACGTGCCAAACCGGAGTTTTTTTGCTATATGAAAAAGTTGTGTGATCAGCGTGTACTGGTACGTACTCGAGTGCTTGGGAATGATGTGGTTCATTATGTTCTCCCTTGTAAATAATTGGTATCCCGTTTTTTCTCTTGGGGTGTAAGTTAGAAAGATTTGCTTTATTTACTGCTTTGTTTCTCTCATTCAATTCCTGGATCTGGATGATTGCGCTTCTCTCATGTTTTCGACACTTTCTTGTTCCGCCGTCGTTCGTTTATTCAAACATGAATACAAAATTAACCCTTCCGGGAGGAGTCATGTGGCAGCATCGTATTAGAAACCAGGAGATCTTTGCGGACATGAATGCACTCATCTGTGATCACTCGCGTTTCATTTGGACGAACACTAACAGGTTCTAGTTTCCTCGAGCACGCTTCGTGGCTCTATCCGATCCCGTCTTCATATTTCCCCCATCCCCAAAGGACCCCCTATCTTCAGTGCGCGCCTCATCCGTCCCTTCCGCCCCCCCTCCACCACCGCCGGTCATTCCTATCCCCTGTACGACAGGTTCCCCTATGAGCTGTGGTACAGTAACACCACACAGCCTGCAGACCAATTACCGACCTCACGCAAGGTAGGAAATGGCACAAAAATCATTCCCGTGCAAGCCGACCCCCTGCTCTTGCTTTACGGATTGTACCGTATCGTAGCACAAAGCACGGTGCGTCCCAGACGGAGCCGTTCCTGAGGCTAATTTGTTATATCAAGGGCCCGGCCCGGCCCGGCTCAGGCTACGGTCGGACCGAATGTTGGATTTTTATGACACTGGCGCGCGCCATACCGGTACGCCCATCGCGGAGTCCGTATACCCTTAGAGCAACGCGGGGGGTCGAAAAGTCTGGTTTTCCGGGACTGCCCTGGAGAGTTGGGTGCACGATTTGGGTCTTCACAGTCTGCTTCTCCTATAGGTTATTGTCGGAGCTGTGACGCGGAGCGGGGTGGACTAATTCTCGGGGTGCCCGGCACTGGCGTCATCTACGATGCTCGATACGGGGAAAATGTGGTCAAAATATTTCTGCTGATACTGAGAGTCAAAGACAAACCGGCCCCGGTGACGGAACAGGAGAGACTTCTCTGTGTGCGAGAATTTTCCCTTCCGAGTTCAGGAACCATATCACGCCTATGAGACGATGTTCCTATTGCCTGCACTGCCGCCGGGTCATCGTGAGATGAGACGGGCGATGAAGGGTGTGTTCCTCCATGAATCACGGGATGTCAAGAACCTGGGGCGTAAACCATATATTATAGATGTGGGATAAGGGGGTATGGGGGAACACAATTTCCAAACCCGGGTAGCCAAAACCGCTAACGACGGGATCTACTGCCGGGTTAATCACTCGAAGAATCCGGAAGACTGCGGCCATGAGACCCGGCCAGCACTCGGGCTCACTGCCCTGTGTGCAAGGACTGCCGAGTCATCAAGAAAAGCTTTCCAATTTCACTACTGTTTGATGTCTCGAATCACGCAATCCCATCCGCAATGAGTCTCGCTTGACCCGGAACAACAAAGTTTTTACCCTAGCCTAAGTTGGTTCTCCCTGGCCATGACTTAGCAGATACATGGGTGCAAGTCGGGTGCTAATCACCGCGAGAGATACGGCCGTGGTGGTGAGCATAAAAGGCTGTTAAAACCGCAGTGCGATAATAAGCCAATATCGGTATTCCTAGAGCACGGGAGGGGCGCCGTTTGCACTGGTGTTCGCTTGCGAATCAATTTGGGGACATAAATAATAGGAAAGACATAAAAGAACAAAATCAGGTATGAAGACGTTAGCGAGAGGGGAGGGAGGTGAGAGGAATCAACGAGGAAACCGTAATACTGGCCTAACAGAGCCGGGAGGAGGGGGGACAAGCCTGTGCTCCAGCAAAGCGGATTGGGCATGAAATTCCGCATCTTACACGAGTGATTGTACATGACACTGCGAGAGATTGGGCTGGATCGTGCTCGACCTGCTAACCGCGAGCTGTTCGGGCCTGTTGATAGCACAAGTAGAGCTAGGCCATATCTAGGGTGTACCAGTCTCCAACGGACATATGCTCTCGCTGAGTTTCGTCCAAGAACAACCTTCTAACAGCCTATCAGAGGTAATATCTGGCATGCAGTGGGATAGGCGGGATGGGGTTGGGCTCAGCTGGATCGCCTCGAAAGGAGGATGTGTTTTGGGAAGCCTAGTATTCATGAGTGGTCACTCGTATCACTCGATCCGACCCCGAAGATGTTTGTCTCGTATCAGTATTTCCACCCACTGCTAGCCTCCCCTCCTCTACCCCCTTCCAATATCACCTCCAGGGAATGTTCTCGACGAGACTGCATATCCCCTCCCCCCACCTTCTCCTGTGTGATGGTCGTTAATTTTCCGCCAAGATCTATCCCTCTGTAGTCTCATCCGCACGCAACCTGTCTGCGGAAGTATGAGGTGGCTGTGGTTTCTTGAACCTCTTGGTAAAACAATGTCCTCCACTACCATTCCTGTATAAGGCATAAGACCTAATTGCTTTTAAAACTTGTATTCTGAATTTATCAATGTCTAATGATGAAATCTGGAGAAAGCGCGAATGGATGAAGCGATGAAAGTTCAATCACAATAGACGGTAAATAGAGCTGAACATGGAAAGAGGGTGAGCCAGGACTAGCAACTAATCTGACAGGTCCGGAGATATATATCTCCCGAAACTCAGGAAAACTCAACGAACTCCAAGGAAGCGCACCAGGCCGACAAACCATGATCCCAAACAATCTAGAACCATCCTGATATCTCACGATCCGCCGTGATCTCTCACGCCCATACCCTGCGCCAAACGCCGTATTTCTAATGGCATAGGGCGTCAACAAAAACTAGAATCCTATATATCCTGTGCCTGCTCACCGCGCACCCCAGAACCGCATACCCGATAACCGCATGCCCTGCGGGCAATCCAACACCCAAAAGCTTCGAGCTAAGCTCGAACAGGGCTCCCCAAGACTACTGCGAGCACAGCTCGTTCGTGATCGCGAGAGTTGGGTCCGTCTGAGCACTAAGCGGGACGCTCGTTCTCAAACGTATTATCCGGAGTTTTTCCCACGATCCATATCTATTATAGCATGATATTCAACCCAACCCCCAACTTTGTTCGGCGGGATCGTTCGGACCGCGAAACCTTAGCGAAGCGCGAACCTAAACCCCAACTATTCAATGCACCGATACGGTTCACCGGATTCGTTACCACCACTAGACCTCCGCCTGCTTTGGCGGATAGCACGATAGCCCCCGAACAATCACTCGAATTTGGTGTAAGAAAAAAGATATCTCATGTTCATCCACCTCCTACGCTCCCGGCCGTCTGTATCCTCCTCTGCCCTTCTCCCGTCAACCTTGCACCCGTTCGTTCGTTCGTTCGTTCCTACCCGCGGCAGTTGTGATGCTAAGATCGATCAGCGGGCGAGGTCACTTGGGTCATCCCGTTACGGCAGCGCGGCGATTTTGCGTAGTCGGTATATCCGCCGGGACTCGAACTGGATCGTCCGTGTCCTAGTGGGCCGGGATTGGTGGGTACAAAGTTGTGCTCGGCATGCCAAGACATCGGGTATGTTGTGTGAGCGTGCTTTGTCGGGGTTTAGGCCTACCATTGTTCCGATACGATGGGGAAGAACAGTATGATACCGCGGTAGACGATGTTGACTGGTAGCCTCGTTTGTCTCTACTTGGTGCCGTAGCCATGTGGCCCATGTCATCGCTCGTGCTCTCTACTTCCTTCCTCCCGAGGGGACCCGACACCGTACGTCATTACTAATCACTCACGACCATCTCTTACCTTACTCCTTGGGCGGACAGGTCCCTGGTCGCTAGGCTGGGCCATTTCACCGTACTGATACCGGCCTGGCCTGGCCGTAGTAGTCCTTGTTATAATAACATCACTATAATATCATACTTGCCAGTACCGCTCACTCTGCACCGTCCTTGCTTTATTCACACTATGATAGACTGCGGTATAGTTCGCCAGACCGTCACTTCGCTCACACAAGACATGTTGTAAAAGTATAACTTTAACACTCCTGCTAATAATTGCACTAACCACACGTACATTACACCACAAGGAAAGGAACAGAAGATAGACTAGCTGATAGGATGCTGAGCACCATAGGGTAACGAGCGCTACCGCGGTCCTCAGGGGAGACACCGTACTCAGCCTGAATGAAAAACACGGTCTCATTCGTGCTGCTCGCTGCCCTATCATGATCGGCACCTCATCAATTATCATAGTATGATATAGAAGGAAGGAAAGCCCAAGACCCCCAAAAATCAAACATCTATGGGAAACGCCTATGGAGAAAAACCAAATATCGAAACCGTTTTCTTTTTTTCTCCCCTTCGTTTCCTTGTTTTTATTCCCCCTTGTGTGAAAAAAACCCCTTCGGGAGCATCATACAATGGTGTAGGTTCCAAAATAAGCAAAGTGAGACGATAAGCGTTCAATATCGAGAAAAAGAGGGGGAAAGTTCCAAAAACAAAAAATACAAGAGGTGTGAATAGCGATGATGGGTAAATGGTGAAAGGGAGTAGAGGGAAAATACAATGGAACTAAAGATGGACAGCCCTCAAAAAAAAGCAAAAGAACATCCAACTCCTCTTCAAGAGGGTAATTCTGGAAGATAGAGCAAATATGGGGTTATCGGTTTTCATTGAGGGAGCTCGAACCAGGCGAGCCTGCTAAGAGCACAATGACAATTAATTGCCCCCGTTACCTCCCCTTCGAATATCTTCAGTAGGAATATGTGGCGGATGCTGCTGCTGGCCTTTCCAAGTCCCATTCCTAGCCATGAGGTTGAGGTCTTTCGAATAGACATCCTCTTCAAAAACAGTATCTTGCGGCCGGTGTGGCACCAGCGGCTTGTCTATAGGGGCAGGCGCCGTCTTATAGACACCATCGCCAATATAATATCTAATCGGTTGGGAGGTATTGACGCCGGACGTTTTGCCCTCTGTCGGAGCACCGGAGGCAGAGCGAGAGTAAGGATTATCGTGTGCCCGAAGAGCCCGGGAGGCGGAATGAGTGTGGGATGTGTCACCGCTCAGGATAGGCGTTGAGATTACGGGAGAGGCCCACGGTAGGCTAGCGTAGGGGTGCCTGTTGTGGTTCGAATCTTGTCTGGGGGTCCCGCTATACTGGGGAACACACGGCTGATGGCCCTGCTGCGGCGCGTAAGATCCGTTACTGGGGCCCGCGTAGCCATTATTTACGTAGCTCCCGTAATCCGCA
The DNA here is from genome assembly GCA_003313605.1 of Tuber umbilicatum. Taxonomy (NCBI): domain Eukaryota; kingdom Fungi; phylum Ascomycota; class Pezizomycetes; order Pezizales; family Tuberaceae; genus Tuber; species Tuber umbilicatum. The sequence goes on along the minus strand of QLOI01000621.1, from coordinate 26,866 downwards.
GAAGAGGCCACCGGCTGCCGGGGAAGTGGTCTGTTAGTGATATGGGTCCTGTTATCAGAAGGCTGCGCCGAGGCCCTATCATGGCTGTTGCTAATAGGTGGTTGGAACTGTGCTGAAGGCGGCTGGGGACCGGGATACGTGTAGCCCGCGTCAGTCCAAGGAGGGGGATGAGAAGGTTGAGAAGGTTGAGGCGGTCGAGCATCCCGGGTAACCGAAGGGTTTGGAGCGGCATATTCATGTGGTTGTGGAGCCGCCGCACCTCTGTTTACTGGATGAGATGAGCGGGGGATGAAGTTCGGAATGTTGACCGATGAGCCACCGTTGGATGGGCCGTAGTTTGGGTAATTCATTGGTGCAATCTTTGAGGGAGGGGGCCTCGGTACTATATGAGGATACCCTGAAGAACTCAAGCTATTGGCTGCTGCCCTAGCACTGTTTTCAGCCGCCTTTTGCTGAATACGTGCCGCGGAAATTGCGGCTGGTGGGAATAAATGGTGATCTTGCGGGATATTATGGAAAACGTCCCTTTGCGTTCTTTTATTTGTCCAGCTAGCCTGTGGTGGGCTATTGATGTTCCGTGAGCCTCTAGTAGAGATAGGTGGGCTGGCTACAGCTACATTCGAATCTGAATGAGCCCCCTTATGCGATTTAGGAGCCGTGGGAGACTTAACCCCCACTTGGGAGTACTCAGTCAAACCCGGAGGCGGCCTTGTTCCAACCTTATCGCTAGTGTGCTTAGCTGAAGGGTCAACTTTGGGATGGTTGGTATTAATAAGAGCCCGCCTCTTCTGTAAAAAGTTAGTATGGGTTGATCTGTAGCAAAATGGGTTGTAACATGCCTCTTCATTGGCTATAACATCTTGCCTACGAATGGCTTTTGGGGGCGGAGAATAGGGAAGCCTTCGACCATCAGCTTTACTCGTTGCGGAGGAGGTATGCGATTTTCTGCCAGCTCCATTAGGACGGCCTCCACTTGAATTTCCGTTAGATGGTGGGATATTCCCAATAGGAGGTCCATTATCCGATGCTAAAGACTCCTTCAGCGGATTCAAGCGTCCGCTAGAAATTTCACCTTCGGCCGCCGGCTTTGGCACCTCTGTTAGAGCAGGCTTAGAAGGTGTTGGGAGGTTGTTGGTAGTATTCTGAGGGCTATCGTTTCCATACGACGGGCCTGAATTCTCCTTCCTCGTACCATCTCGCAATCGTTTTGTTGATGATGCGGGATGCTTGCTCGGCGTTGGGGTCTTAATGTGCTTGTCAGTTGGCGCCGAAGTGCTGCCTATTTTGTCTTTAAATCACCATGTGGGAAAGCGAATCCCAATTAGATTAGCCTTCCTCGTACCGTTGTGTCGGGGTAAAACAGATATTAGATTTGGGGAAGTTTTCCTTATTTATGCTGGAAGGGGAATTAGAATCAAGGATGGATGGGGTAGACTGACCATGGGCATCACAAATTTTGCCACCAATAAGGAAACCGTTCTGAGCCACTTGGGGCTCGCTAGTTGAATCAATTGCTGTAGGAGGCGGAGGATTGCGAATAGCCTCTCCCGGCGATACGAAGCCAGAATTTTTGACAACTGCTGATAGTGGAGCCGGGGGTCTAGCATTGAATCCGTATGGAGTGGAGCTAGCTTCCATGGAGTTCTTGGGGGGAAGTGTCTTAGTTGGTAAAACGCCTGTTTTTGGCCCTAGCTCAGAGCATATCCCGCCAGCATGGAGAGAGTAAAGGCTTCGTCTCGGCGATATTTTGACTGGCGGTCCCGGCTCTAGTTCATCCCCGCTATCTGGTAAGTCCTGTTTATTGGTATGCTCGATGTCATCGGCGGAGGGTTCGCCCTCTGGGGAAAATTCAGTTACTCCATTGCGGAATTGAACCAGTGCTTCCATGGCCCATCCTTCACGTGTCGTGACCCTCCTTGGGCAGGAAAATTGTGCAGGGTCGCTTTTATTAAATTGGGCTGGTATCACGTCCGTCAGTAAAAGCTAAAGAAAGCACGGATAAAGTAAATGAGAAATAGGAGGGTCTTACAATCCGATACAAATTGGAGGCCACTGGTCCAAGTCGATCCGTCCGAGCTTCCTTCGTTGTCAAGCAGAGCCGCCTCAGCGCCGTAAGGACTGCTATCTCCTGTGGTGCTCTCTCCATTGCTTATGGAAACCCCCCACTGGGTGATTTCCGGAGGTCCCACGGGTGGCGGCGACGCCGGGGGTACTTCCACCCCCTTAAGTTCGCTTAAGATAATGGCGCTAAATGCTCTCCTGTATCGCTCAGCTGTGGTCTCAAGGACCTTTCGATCATACAATCCCTGATTGGACCGAGTGGCAATTTGCAGCTGGTCTAAAACTGAGCGGTTTCGACCTTCACGAGTAATGAAGTTTTCAACGAGGTCCGTGATTGTAACCTGATCAATATGGTCAAGATTACATCTCCGCAACACGTGTTCGTTCAGATACGGATCCTTTACGGCCCATAACTCTGAAAGCTCGTGCCCTTCCCGTAAAAATCTTTGAATTGTATGCTCACACAACTCAACAAAATTCGTCTTTATGGGAAATAAATTTGTCAGCCTCTATATATTATAAAAGGATTCCCAAGGAAATTGCACCGACCTCAAATGCTTCTCTGGCAGCCCACTGTTCAGCCTTCAATACCTTTGATGCATTCTCTTTTTTAAAGTCGAGCGCTCCTTCCAGCACGGATATACGATCTTCTACCTTCCTTTCTAGCCGTCCTTGGACCTGTTGGCAAAAGGGTGTTTTAGAGAAGTAATCTTTGTCGTTTTTTAAGTCTTTTAGGGCCTGGCTTGCACGCTCGCGGTTTAAGTTTACCATAGTCCTAGAATAAATCTTGGCGGTTTCTCTCAGGGCGCATTGACGTTCCTTCAATTGTTCAAGAGAAGCTGATTTTTCGGTAACTGTTACGCTCATCTGCGCAAGCGTAAGATTTTTAGTTGGGTGTACAATCGATACATCCTTTCGGAGCTCCGAAGTCCAGTCGTATTTTGTTACATCATTAGTAACCCGTGCCGCCTTGGGCTCTATTGCGGGGGCAGCAGCAGTAGCCGTCTTAACAGCGCTTTCTCCATTGGCAGGCACGATTTTTGGCTTCCGAGGCCGATATGCGCCTTTGCCCCCCCGAGAACCTGGACCTCCGGTCTGGCGACTGCCCTTCCCCCGCCCAGGCCGTCCTCTACCTCTTACTGCCTCTGTTCCTCCCCTGCTTTTTGCAATAGAAGCCCTGCTCCGCGATCCTGATCCTCCAGCCTTTGTACTAGAAGACGGTGATTTCTCTGTGCTAGCAGAGGGACCTACCAGGCCGTCCTGGGCTGTGTCCAGCTTGGTGCGTCTTCTCTTGAGCGGTCGCTCATCAATATTAGGCCCTTCGCCCTCTTCTTGATCACCCTCCCCATCACCTTCACCCCCCTCTCCACCTTTGCCTTCACCCTCGCCCCCATCGTGGCCCCCGCCATCCCCCCCAGCACCACCCTCTAGCTCACCATTGTCGGCCCTCTTAACGCCTTGGCCTCCGCCATCATCAAGTCGCTCCTGATTTTCTGGTACCTCCGCTATCGGATTATTTGGAGCTTCGATATGCACTGGGTTCTCCTTTGAAACCTTACTGTTTATGCAGCTGTCTTGGGCTCCCTTTCGTCGCCGGAGCGTAGCTTGCAAGGGCATTGTTGGTTGTCGCGCTGAAGTTCTAGGGGCCGGAGTCGGAACAGTGTGTTCCCGTTCCGCACTTTCGGCTTCCATAGACTCTCCCTCTTGAGGAGGGGGTGTTGGAGTTATTGAGCCATTGGCGGTACTCCTTTGGTCGATACTTTTTCTCCCCCTACCACGAGGGCGACCAACCCTGGGGCGCGGGCCACGTTGGCCGCCTCGCTGCTTCGCTCGGCTCATTATAATATTTTTTTCGGCCAAGAAAAACAAACAAGAGATATTTACAGATAAAATGGGGGCTGTAATATTTCAAGTTAGTTATGTGGAGAAGAGTTAGAGAGGTATCGATAACGGAGGGAAATGCATAATGTGATATAAGACGTTGAAAGGCAATCAAAGGGGTGTTATGGGCAGGCAAGCGATCACGAGTGAATGAAATATAAGAAACATCAAAGTGGGGGGGGGATAGTAAAAGTGTATGTGTAAAAAAAAATATGTGCAGAGAACGGGAGGTGCGAGAAATGGTGGGCGGAAAAGAACTTACAGGATTATCTCAGAAGTGACGATTGTCGTTAGCGTTGTGCACCCGGGGTGCGATGTGATGGACAGCTGCAAAGAAAAAGTCCCAAATGTCTGGGCTAAAGTTCTCTATGCGGGATTAGTTAGGGTATGTTTCTCTACGGAAGCGGGTGAAAACCGATAAACATCGCAAGAACTGTAAAACTGATATCTTACCACTCTTGCCGGTTTGGGTATAACTTCAGAGGGGGGCGGGTTCGCGATGTAATTTGATTAAAAAGAGAAAGGAAGGGAAAGGGAGGAAAGAAGGAAAGAAGGAAAGAAGGAAAAAGGGAAGGAATTAGGCGTGATGACACTCAACCAATCGTTGGGGGTCAGGTAAAAAAAAAAAATAAGGCAAAGGCGGCGTTTCTCATGAAATAAAACAAAAGCAACAAGAACAATCAAGCTATAGGGGAAGAATACCGGTAGAGTGGAAGCAATTCAAGTGGCCACTATGGGTTGTTGCGATCTGTGATTATGAGGTGTCGAGTGTCGTGGGATGAGAGAGGGAGAGAGGAAGAATAGCGAGCACACGATTAATGGCGATGCGCGCAGCTGATGGCCAGCCCCCGTTTCTCCGGCGAAAATATTCCACGGAATATACTTCGCCCAGAGCCCACGGTTCAAAGTGGGAATGTTAGATGAAATCTCTTTTAAAGGAGACCGGTGCCAGCAAGTTGGTGTATAAGAGGTTTTTACTCTCTGCAGTTGTTGTGAGAAGAAAGGTGTTCAAGGTGCAGCTGCCCTACCGGAGTTCAAAACCCAGCTCCCCTGTACCGGTATGTACCGAAAAACACAGGTTGAGCCGCTACTAAAAAGCCCCCCAAAAAAAGATAGCTATGTGAAGAGCGGAGGGAGGAATAGTGAAAGAGTGGGAGAGCAAAGGGAGAAGATTAGCCGGTTTATTGTGGGAAGGGAGGAGAGATGATGATGAGAAGAAACAATGTTGTATGTATAGCGATGTCGAAGCAGCGAAGAAAGTTGGTTGCTATTACAGCAGCAACGACCAGTCCGTAAGAGTAGGAAAAACTATACGACCTTGTCGAATCGGGACGCCTTTCGCGGGCCAGTTTGAAATAAAAGAAAATAAATACAGCTGTCCTATCCAATATCTTGATAATAACCCACCTTTCGTGCCATTTTCAGTAGCCTTGTTTCAATATTATGCGATTATCAAAGGCCTTGCAAGAAGAGCCGACTATGTGCGCTATGTGAATGATTTATTGGAAGATATGGTTCCTAATCTACCGTGCTCGAAAGAATATGGCGCTGTATAGTATATTATAGCATAGTAGGGTACGCGGGCTAAACTTCTTTGCATAGATGGCCATCAATCACGAGCCACATTTCTGTCTTCCCCCCTCAGAAAAACGGAGGAAGGCCACACCCTGCAGTATGGGTCTCAGGAATCTGATTGCTTACTGCTCTTGTAGCGGTACCGTATTGACGTATTTGTTATAGGTCCCGAGAATGGATATGAAAGTCCTCACCAGGTCCTCATCCTTGTATTCGACTACAAGTCATATGAATCTAACTACTACCGGTAACATTTCTAGGACCCCTTTCGACTTTCCGATCCAAACGTGTCCGACGTTGAGGTTTCTACCGGTCCCAAACAATGATAGCGTCAATCTCGAGTTGAGATGGTTGCTTTCTTTTTCCTCGACATTACCGTGGTGACTCAAGTACGAGTAGGCACTCGAGTACCGTAGTGGGTACTACACGATAGATCTCCAAGGGCTCCACAACCGATGTGAAATAGACGTTGGATGGGCGCGCAAAAAATACAAAAAAAAAAAAAATCATACCAGGAGCTTTTGTTAGGCGATCTCAATATCATCCAGCCCGATTTCCCTCGAGTGTGGTGGTAGGATTATGACTGGAATGCGAATGCTCGTTACTAGTACTTCGGATCTAACCGAGAACATCTCGCGGCGTCGGGTTATGTGGTCTGCATATATGCACCAAAAGAATACTACAGTAGGTCCGCGTTACTCTACAATGCCCATCATCCTCAGCGCACGATACCGGTAGGCTACCGGTATTGCATACAGGGATTCTACTGTACTCTACTCGAGCGCTGTTGGAAGCGCTTGGAGAAACAAAGCCCGCATGTAGACTACTTGTGTCCCGACACTTCCCTTGTGATAGCCTAACTGTCTTCCAGTCTCGTTACGAGACTCGTGCAGTACGGCGAAGGAAGTAAAATTTTACCCTTATCATCGCTCATCGCAAAAACCTGGCTTTTTGTCCTTAACCGCAAGGGGAGGTGTACTAGTAGTCTGCAACTCAGTCAAGGGAGAAGACACTGGTACAAGGTGGGCGAGTTACCGATACCCCGTCAATTCAGATATGCATAAAAACTGTGCTTGTTAAGTTTTGTACCACTGGATCTCCCGGTAGTCCCGTACAGGTTCAGACAATTGACATCCCATTTAATTGGTTCGTGGTTCTCTCTCCCTTTTGGGTTCGTTGTGACAGCCTGTGCTCACAGTGCACTAGAGGCGTTCAGCCCCAGGGTTGAAAAAGGTCTATGCGGACCTTTCGAGTTGGCGGACTTGAGTGCGTGTAACATCTTTTTCCATACAGGTGCTGTATAGTATAAGTACTCGAACACAAACCTGGCAGATTCACTCGAAACTTGGCACCGGAAAAACGCTCTTTTGGCCCCTGGGCTGAATCCCTCTGGTATGCTTTGTGCGAGGCAGTCGCGCAGGTGGGAGGGGGGAGGGGGGAGGGGGGTTGATAAAGGGTCACTTGATCCCTCTTGATCGATTTCATTCCGGTACGGTAGCAATTTTCACCTGGCTTCTTCTGCCACTACCTTCGGTCCGGTCAATCGTCGTCGCCCTAGTCTTCCTTAATCGCAGAGAAACCGATAGTGCCGATTGCTGAAAGAAAATGGTCTCCTCCCGTTCTTTTCCTGCCTATTTGGGCGCCGCTCTTACAGCAGCCGTCCTACTCCTCAACTTAAGCGCAACAGCGGTAAATGCGCAATCCGAGGAGGTAGCACTCGGGGAGCCTCCGGAATGCTTTGGAGGTTGCGGCTACGGAGAAAAGTGGCAAAGCAGCGATATTGTGCCTGAGGTATGAGATCATTGGGGTGGATTCTACTCGAGCGCTCGAGTACAGTACAACATTTATCAGAAACCCGAACAAGGGTATTACAGATGACCTGATATTAACGTGCTTTTCCACAGATGCAATGCGCCAAAGATGTCCTCGGCCCAGATTGGAGGAACATCACGGCTGAGGAGTTTGAAGAGCTGCCTGAGGATACGGTAAAAAAATTTCAAAGCTGCGCTTGCACAGACAAACCCGTTGTAAAGGTGGTCGCTGATTGTCTTTTTGAAGGGGTAAGCTAACTTCCTCCTCGAATAATCCTGGATCTGGCGTTGTGCGTCACTTTAAGAATGATTACTAATATCCTTGCAGTGCGCAGACAACAATACCGCCATGTAAGTGTGACAATTCTTGGCATGGTGTTTGTGAGAGAAAGCTTAGTGCTAATACAAGACCGAATACAGTTCTGAAGGGATTAACCTCGGGTATAAAGTCTGCTATTACATGTTTAATATCACTTTCCCACCTCCAACCGGTATGTGTAACATTACCGGGCTGTGGCACTCCGTCCTTGCGATTATCCTTCTGGGGTCCTGGGGACTTAAACATATTGCTTTGATTTGGGACAATCTACCCTACAACTCAATACCCATCCACTCTCGATGAAGATTTTTACTTTTGCTATTTTTCTATGTCGATACGATTCTTTTGCTGACAACTTCCCATCGTACAAAAGATGTCGTCAAAATCCTTAATATTTCTGTTCCTACTGGGGTTGTCCTTCCCACAACCGTTTCAGGTGTTCCCTTAGCAACAAGCTGGCCTGGAGAAACTACTAGCTCAAATATTCCATCTCCGTCTGCCTCCAGTTCTTCGAATGGAACGACCTCTAGCTCTGCGGATGGAAGTGCCCCAAACGCAGGATTGAAGAATGCCCCAAGCAGTCTACTGACTATTTTGTGCACCCTGTTCACTATCGGTTTTGCTACTGTTGGCGCAAGGGCTGATACCGGTGATGACGGCGACTTTGATTCTTGTATCCCGTCCTGTGCGTTGAGATGCTCAGATCGATTGGCAAAGGGATCTAATACTGTAAGTTCCTGTCTCTTTTTGGGAAGGGTGAGACAGATCCTCTAACGTTACGCCAGTTCACCTCCTCCGGCCCTATATCCACAACACCCGCGGAGGAAACCTCTAGCACCTCCTTCAGTTCCCGAGCACCGGGGCCAGCTAATCTCCTACTATCACCTCTGCCTGTCACTGGCACTGCCGATCCCACTGGTGTCTCGTTTGCTGATGCACCCATCGGAAACGCAGCCGAGAAGAATGGTGTTTCTATTAGAGTATCTGCCGCAGGCTTGTTTGCTAGTGCTGCAATTTTGTAGAAGGGACAGCTTTGGTGTTGATATTGGTATATGAGCTGGATGATGTCCAAGTGTAGTTGGGTTAACAGGTTGGGGGCGGGCATTTAATTCGTGAACTGGAATCCCGCTATCGCAGATTTTTTTTTTTCAATCCCTTGGCCTTTATCCATTTTCTCCTTCGAATGCGTGATATCAGGTTGAGATGTGGCAGGCCTAGGAGGCTCTCGGATATAGGTCTATTCATATGTAGTAACCTGACGTTGCTGGGCCCATGGACGAAATAAGCGGGGTGGCCGGGCAAGCGGAGGTTTGTAGACCAGGAGACTGCTATAGCGGGTTTCTGGGCACAAGCGATACTGCTCCTTCCTTTCTGCCCCCCCGACCAACAGCCTTGTACGGGCGGTTAGCGAAACCTCAAACCCAGCGCTCGTCGGGCAACGACTCACGTAATCGCCGTGTTTTTGTCGGGACCCGGGATAGCAAGCCTATTACAGTATCGCAACTCGAAAGTTAGTAAGAAATTGCCCATAAAATAGTTTGCAGTACTATAACCCATAGTCTAGTGGCCTACGACGGTAGGGCGTTTGACGCAAGGGAGCCAGAGAGCTCAGGAAAGGCGCCAGTTCGGAGGGGGCAGGGAAGGAGGATGAGAAGGCGTGTTTGGTAATAGGTTAGGTGTCGATGTCTAGAGGGTAATGGTATCCGTCCCATCAGGGACAAGAACGGATACTGAAACTGAGTATGCACGTGGAAAAGCCAATCATTTCACTGTGAACAGTCGGCTTGAACCCTTTCGGATAATTGCCAAGAAATTGTGGCTTACTAAAGCACTCCAAATTCTAAACCCAACAACTAACTTAGCTAGGGACTGTCTTGTGGGCTCACTCTGCTTGGGTACCCCACCATCTACCATATCATATCATAGCCAAAGCTGTGATATGGTAGGATGGTGAAGGAAATGTGAAAAAAATGAATACGCAAGGAGGAAAAGAAAGGGGGATTATTCGGCTACAACACTGCCTCTCCTACTATTATTAATATAATATTATTGTGCTTTATCCCCTGAAATAAATAGCAGGCAACAGGTCCGGGTCCGCCTTACCCTCTTCTTACCCGGTGAAAATCTTGAGTCGGCCCTTTCGGTTTCTTACTCCGAATGAACAAAAACGTTTGACAAAGGTTTTACCCCATCCATCTCTTCCCTCAATCCTCACACCATATTCAACCCCCTCCCTCCCGAGTAATTCGGGTAAAAACTCGGCAAAACTCCCAACTATCCACGGGTGGAAATTATACAGCCCCTGGGTTCATAAGATCCTGGACTTCTTAGTTTAGCTTCCGCTCACTGAAGTTTAATACTAGGCATTGGAAAACCCTAGGTATCGCAATGCGCTGTTCTATTACCGAGATTTAACCGGTTCATGATCTATGTGATGAGATGGAAATGGAAGGATGGATGGTTGAAGGGCTCGGTATAGTAGGGTGGAAAGGTGTCATATTGGGAATACCTAGGCACGTTCAGTGCCCTATCTGTCAGGCGATTTTTCTCCTCCGACGGTATGGCATTGGTAGCTGTGATGGTGCTGACTGGTATAAGTTATTTCCAGGACGCTTAGCAGGTGGACTGCGCAGGTATCCCGAGTTGAGATGGACCCTGATGGAGTGTGGGATCTCCGACTCCGCTTAATCGATGTATTGGGTTCAAAGGTACTGCAGTTGGGGAACGCTCCGGGCAAAATCCCTGATGAGGGGGTTTTTCCTGGTATATCGCCAAGTGCCATATCCCGGCACGTGGTTTAACAAAATTTAATGGCCTTTCCTAGTTACTCAAAACACCTTTGATGAGACCAAAAGAGCGGGCTCAAGAATGTTCGAATCCCTGTTACCTAGATACGCCATTTTTTCTTCTGAGGCTCCGGATTGTGTTTCCTTCACCTTCCAAGTTACGCCTACTAAAGGCTCAGATATTGTCAATGTAACCTAGATGGGGAGAGCAGATACCGGCGTCGGCTGGGCCCTGGATAGGGTATTGTGGGTGGTTATAAATATGCCCGTGATGGTTGGAAATGGGCCGACTTCGCTCGCACAGCAGGGCTCGAGGACAGAAGGACCCGATTTGACAAACTTTGGGTTCTGATTGCGCACGGGTTCAAGCCGAAAAGCGATAAACTGAATTTCGAACCCCTGAGTAAACTTGCCGGAAACAGCAGCGAGAAGAATGTAGATCAGCGGGTCACCCAGTAATGAGGCTTATAGAGCTTACTTATATATAACATAGTGTGGATACAATCACACCAATCGGCGGTTTGTTAACACTGTTTGAAATTCCGGGGGTTACAGCAAAGATAGACTTCTGACAACTCCATGATTGAACACAAACATCCAGAGAACCGTCGATTGGTTCGTAGCTTATGCCCCGCTTACGTGGATTCAAACTGGTCATCACAGGTTCGAGGAATCGGCGAACACAGGCAGCTACATTCTTACCGTCCACGTAAGCTTTCCCCACCCATCCTCAAGTTCAAAAAGAGCCTCTCCTGGCTTAGACCCCTGCACAGGGCTACGGTCCGTAGGGATTTATTTCGTCAATTTTGCCCCGCTAATTTTCAGTTTAGCACCCGATTAACATCTCTCCAGAGCCTCCTGTGCCAGCGCCTTGTGGGGCAGAGCCTTGTGCAGATCCGTAGAAGACAAGACACAAATCGAGGACACCTTTATCACACTGCAAAAACCGCTTCGAAGCCCCGCCTTAATCAGCGAGTGGGGTCTAACTGAGGGAACCGTAGAATCCGCCGCAGCATGAGGCTACCCTAACTTCTTCGTCCGCACTACAAAGAAGTACCAATTGGCCAATCAGATACAGGATAGCAGCAAGGCCACTACAACAGAACCGACAAGATGTGACGTGGTCTAGTTAAGCTAGGTATTATCACGAACTCTATGAACACACTGTTCGCGTAACCGCGGATCGGGACGGTATGGCTAAGGCAGGGCGTGGCGTCAACACAACTGGATAGGGGGGTGGGGCTGGTCTTCGGTGATGGCGCTCTTAGGCGTATAACAGGTAGTCAAGGATTGGCACTCGAACTAGGAACTGACTATGTGGTTTCTAGTAAGAGATTCAACTTTGCAGAAGCTCTTTTTTTAAGAAGATTCTTAACGGTAGCACCTCAGGACTCAAAGGCACTAGCAACCAAGGGGGTGTTTGGCACGCCCCGGGTTGTAAGGTATGCGTTGCCAGACACCTGAAGTGACCTAAGAATGTAACCTGTAGCTGTTTGGGCCCCAAAACGAGGAGGAAAATAATATTATAATAACATATTAGTATAATATTATTATTAGAGTAAAAGTAGTCCAATTGTTTGTTTAACCCTACAGTAATGTATTTTCAAATCGTGTATTCTAAGGTTCAGAAATTCCACCCTCTAAACCATATACTGCTAAATACAAGTTACCTTATAAACCACGGCATGTAAAATACCCCCCAACAGGTCTTCCCGTGGAATTCAGCTACCGCTTTAAGTCACACTGTACGGGGAGCCTGTGACCTCAACAAGTAGTATTCAGGCAGCCTCTGCAAAGACCCTGTCAACCCCGGTAACAACCTAGCGGCGCGGCTTTCGGCCCCCGTGCAGGGGGGATCAGGAAGGATTGTGCCTATCTTAAAGACGGCACCTCACCCCAGTATATCCCCTAGCTTGCCATATAGCCAACAAAAAAACTAGGCTAGACAGTGCGCTACGATGGCTTCCATATCCCCACATAAACTGGAGAGACTTCGACTCCAGCGGCGAGAACCTCGTCCTTTCTTCGTCCGTCACGCAAACCATAAAGGCTTCTAACCAAGCCATTAGCATTACTCGTACCCTCCCCCTCCCCCTCGAATTGAAGAACTTCGATAACCAACAGCGGGGCACAGTCAAACTCTGTCCACGGGCGGACTCAGGTGATACCGGGACCGTGGCCGCCGGCGCCGTCCAGGGTGGCAGTACTGTACTATATGGGAGGGAGGGAAAGAAGCGGTGGCGGCCGCGTCATAAAAGCAAACGAGCTCACGGAACCTTCCGGATACCTATAATATGGCCTCTACCTCCCGTCCAAACTCCGACCGGCACCGGACATCCACACCTTACGAGTGAGCACCTATGATCAATCAGAGAGGGAGACGGACCCTCGGCAGCCACCGCACCTTAGCGCCCTAGCCAGAGAAATTCTTGGCAAGTGTGTCTGGCTCCCGTGAATTATCGCACCCAAACTTGGTATTCTCATCTCGACATAGTAGTTCCACCCGCAACTAAACCAAAGGAGACGTTGCATACAGCACTGCTCGAGTACGTGCAGCGCAACAACTCACGGTGCTTGGTGCCCGGGTATGGCTCTTGAAATGCGGTACCCGATTGGCGGGGGGGGGAACGCACAATTAGTCAAGAAAACTCCCAGGTTACAGTATCATGTGATGACCCCCGCAACATGATAATATGGTATGATACCGTTCTCGTGCATGCAAGTAAGCCAGGGTCCAGCTCCCTAGAATATTGCGCTGTACCCGAGCACTGGAGGGAACTAGGGTTAGTCCGTGGATATTCCCAATGGATGGTCGTTTCTGGTATGGGGTTATTGGTTGTAAAGAGAAGGATTTGCCGGAAGTATCTATGGTTGTTTGACCGTTACTATGACCCTCACGGACTCGCTCCCCACCCGACCACGGTATCAGTCAATGATCAAGCAGGGATGTTAGGATGAGGTATTGCACCGTAAGTTACAAAAATGTTAGAGTGGAAGTAGATACAGTAAAATAATAAAAGAGTGACATCTAATGACTACTACCCCGAAGAGGAAAGAGATAATAGCTCTTTAACCTCTGTTATGGGATTCGCTTTCACCCCAAATGAATACGGAGAAATTACTAGCAACAAAAGCAAAGAAATACCCAGTGACCCCTAGTATCCACATAAGAAAGGAACATCCTTCTCCCAGCACAACACCTACTCCAGTTTCTTAAACACAAACGGCCCCACACTATTCACTAACCCTACCGCCCCCGGACCACCTTTTGGACAGCACCCCTCCGCGGGACCGAATGCCAGCCTACTTGATTCATCCGATCTATCCATAATGCCTTTCCGCTGTGAAGAAACCTGGTTAGGCGTTGAAGAGTAACTAGGTGGAACATCCAGCGCTGGGTTTCTCAAAAAGAAGTGTCTTGGTCTCAGCAGCAGGCTCAGTGGCTCTGCTGGCATGACGGGGAAGTCTTCTGGGGCAGGGAAATGTGTTAGGCCGAAGGTGTGCCAGACGACAATGTCCTCGTCTTCAATATTTGCGCTGCCGTCTGCTATCCATTCTGGCAGGCCGCGGGATGGCTCGCCAGAGGTTTGGCAGACATGTCGGCCAGCGGGATTGAGTTGGCCGTCGGCGTCTGTACAAGTTATGGGTTAGAGAGTGCGAGCTGAGAAACTATAGGATATGCTTACAGGGAGTGACGTGAATTGCATGTCTCGCGAATCCAGCACGTTTCCAGACAAGGCTACCTTCCTTGGGAAGTAATCTTGGGGCCTCTCTGGAAACGAGCTTATAGCTGGGGAACTTCCCAGAGTACGGGTGGACCTTATTTGTATTGCAGATATCCCAAGTCCTAGTTGTCGAGCCCTCATAATCCGATAGTGATTCCTTCACTCTAGTGTATTTTGTTCTATTGGCATAAAAGGCATTCCCGTATTTATTCTCGGTGCTTCCTACTGGTGCGGCGCCGGGAGTGGCATCCACTTGGAACACGGTATTCTTCTGACCGTCTATTTGAGGGTCGAGACGAAGGCAAAAGAGGTGTTGGTGGTTGTGAGCCTAAGACATACGTCAGTTTAGCACAATAGGAATTAAGGGTTAGGGTTCAGACGTTAACCCCCGGGTGGACCTCCGTTCCCCATCCCTTCGTATCCTCCCCAGGGCCCATAGCATAAGTATTCAGAATACCCGTGAGTTTAATCTCAAGCTGAATAGTCGCATCTTGGTGGAAGATCCAATACACACAATACTCGTAATTGGCGGCGGTGAATATTTGCGAAACCACAAGCTTGCGCCCGCGAGTGACAATCACGGAGTCGTCCCGGTAATCGGTGTGCTTGAAAATAATACCCGCATCTTCCTCGTGAATGCAGACCGCGTTCTTGATGGTCACGGCGGCACCGGCTTTATTGGAGAAGTTTGCGTCTAGATAGTGGATAGAGCCCTTGCAATCGCAGCCAAGACTGTCAAGGTTGGTATTAGTTAACACTTTGAAAGTGGAAGTTCTTGGCTCTTACGATAGTGAATTCGTCATGTAACCACCCCCATATTCGCCCAGATCGAAGGCGTGCTTCCTGTGATGTGGGTGCTCTGGATTACCATATGGCACTACCATCTCTGCTAGCGACATACGATAGAACAGAGGCCTAATATTTCCTTTATCATTGTAGGTGATGTTGTTCAAGACAATGCCCTCTCTGCCATTGAAACCGATGTGAAAGTTGAAGTTCTGCCAGCTGATTTTCCTCCCGTATGTTGTGAAGGAAACACCTTCCGGCTGAGTGATATTTAAAGGCTTCAAATCAGTGCGATAGCCACCCTCTTTCTCAATATCCGCAGGATTGTAGTTACTGCCGAAAGTGTTGACTGGCCGGCGAACGTCAGGGATATCAATGTGAATGATCTCACCGGTTTCCGTGTTGACCACTGGGCAGAAGTCAAGCGGATATGCATACTGCATGTCGTCAATATTAGGACGGTAGTACATTAACGCTTGCTGCAAACGGATGCTGCTTCCAAACCGCTCGTCATACCCGATTGTCCACGCTAAAGGCTCTCATTAATTCGTTATTCGATTACAATAACCCCGAAGAAAACATACGATCACAATAAACCTTATCCATGTCCTCTTCGGGGATTCCTAGAATTAGGCACTGTTCGATAACCTTCGGATCCTTGCGCACGAGTATTTCAGTCGCCTGCAGATCTTCCATTGTGATCTATTTGCGATGAATCAGTTAGTTTTTGCTCTAGAATATCCTAAAAAAAATTAACGCAGTATACCATTGGCTGGACACCCTCCAAATTTTCCCATGCAATAATCTTTCCATCCACCAAATCCACGATTCCGTCATAAAGTAGGAATGACTTGTCAACAGCTACGACCTCCGCTTTTCGCCGGGGCCTCGGTGCGTTCTTCTCATCAGCTAGCCACGCAAGCATTTCTCTCTTCGAGGGCTCATTCAGAGTGACGGCATTGTATTTGAGTTGGCCGTGCTTCTCGCGAACAATAGCAGTAACAAATTCGATCTCAGTGTTTGACAATGGGTCGAAGGGATATGGCGGCTGGTTAAGGCCGTAAAGGTGGGCATTGAGCTGTTTGAGTCTTTCAAGAATTGACATGGTAGGGCCTGCAGAAGCGAAGGGTAGACCTATGATGGGGGTATGAATGAAGAGGGGTAGGAGCAGATAGATTGCGCGAACCTCTAGACAACTGCACCCTAGAAGCCTGGGGTTCTCAAAGAAGGGAGACGGTGGAGTCTCGAAGCTTCAAGGAAGAAATAATGAAGTGGGGGGCAATAATGGAGGTTTGTTTGAATAATTGGAGGCGTACTGGATCGTTTTTCCTCCCTCTCCTCTCCCAATGGGTAGCGGGGTTGCGCCGCGGGTTTATATACTATGTTTTCTATCAATCCCCCACTAGGAGAGGCTCTTTAACGCCCATACTAGGCCACATTTACCGGTAGAAGACCGGTATCCTTGGAGCCACCATTATGAGCGGAGCCCTGCTTACCTATCGCCTCCTGCCGTCTAAGGATCCAACCCGAGAACTCCCCGGTTTTTCGCAGCCTATGTTCCCCTTCCAGGATGTACTTTTACTTAACTCCGTAGCCAATCGCACAACGACACGACCAGGGGGAAGATGCATTCTACCCAACTGGTAGAAGGGAGGGTTAAAAATTATAATAAACAAGTACTCTTTGATACCAGATGAAGGAGAGTTAGCCTGAGTTAGATCACCCGGTAAACAATCTGCCAAGTGATCCCACTATCATACCGCGCGGTGGACAGGCCGCTCATCGGAGGAGGATATGGCACGGTAATAATTGTAGTTGTCAATATTTGCGGAAGGGTATCATACCGGGCCGGTGCCATGCTATGAGATCACGATGCAGTACTGGTTATATGTACTTGTGAATTCAAGGAGGCACGAAGAGTTTGAATTTCGGGGCTCCCCCAGGCAATCAATGTGCCCGAACACTACCTCCCGAAAGTCCCACGTTGATTTTGCTGTAGAAGAAAGTTCGGCGGCATACCGTGGATCTGATAGACATCTTGGTACCACTAAAGGATTTACAGTGACCCGTTAATAGGCTACGGCGTTACTGTACGGTATTCTTGTGCTTCCTCCTCAACGCAGGGAAAGATCCCTAGCCCATGATATCTGTCTCTGCCGCTCCGCGCTACACACACTCTCACATCACAGGAAAAAGGAAAAAAGGGAAGAACCAAAGTTATCGATAAAGCTGCCATTCCGATAGCGGGTTCAAGGAGGATAAAGAAAAGAAAAAAACCCCATTGCTGTTGCCATGCATAGATTGGTCGATAAGTTGCCGCATCTCGCTTGCTTCCCCGGAAAGCATACCCTATCGTAGCTTAGACTGCTGGCTCACCCCCAATCATGAACAAGAGAGATGGTTTATTCAGAGCTACCAGTGCACCACTGACACTTGGGGCATCATGAGAGCACTGCGTACTGTACATACAATGCCGGTACATTAGATCGGTAACTTGCGCGTTGTGGAGGGTTTCTGCTAGAGCTGCTCTTCAGGTAACATATCATGCGGGGGTAGTGAGCTCCTCTACCTTAAACAATTATGCCCCCCATGTTCCCCCCACCCTCCGGGGTTTCGGGATTGGAGGGGGGGTTAAGGTTCATGGTATCGTGCTTAGAGAGTTTGCTTGAGAATTTAAACATCTTAGGTAAAGGGTGTAATAGGTTGAACCTTGGACAATTCTCTCCACCCGAATGCCTTTTTAAGGAAGCTCCCCTCGATAGCCGTTCTGGACTTGATAGGCTCGCCTTCCTGAGCGTGTTTGGAACATTACTATTGGTCCCTAGTACCAAGTGGTGTGCACATTATATCACTTGAGAGGGGATGAACCTAGGCCTACGAGTAATTGAATTCTGGGTAAATATTCGTAATGTGCTCGTAAATGCGAGTCTTGGAAACTTTCAGCCTCGGGATTGGAATGCCTACGGTCGTGAGATTTCGCCCATCATAAGCCCTTGATGCCAGGAAGAACTCATACCGACCAATACCCTTTCAGCGCCCGGGTGCGATAACTCCCTGCTAGAGATGCCAGCAATAAATTCCATAGCAGACACACAGGTTCGAGCGCGGCACTGTCACGCACCACTGCTCAAAGGAAAGTCCAGCAGCATCGGCTCCCAGTACGAAATTACTGGATGAGCCTGAGTCCGAGCACGGAATGTCAGCCATCCCTCGTTGCCCAAAGGAGGGAACCGCGTTTATCCGTGGATCAAGCATGATGCGCAGTGGTTCGAGTGGGGTACGAAGAGCATCGCGATGCGGGGCTTGTTTGGCGCAATACCTTGCGGATGGGCGTCTCGTGCCTCAAATTACCGGTACAGTGCAGCACCGGTGCAAATACACCCAGCACCATCGGTGATACCGGTATGTGTACCGGTATCATACGGCGTGGTCTGCACTGGACCGGAATAGTGCACTGACCATAAAACCCTAACCCAAATGTTTCTCGTGATCCCTAAGAAACCGATGTCTGGGTTGTTTGCAAGGTATTGGCACTTGTAACCAGTAAATCCATGTCTCAGGATATGATGCCGGTTGTGCTCACAATACTCGAGTGCGAGTACAGTACCGTATGCGATCCGGGGTGCTCGGTGGCACAGTGCCTATCTGTGCCCCTCTATTTTTGGTCATACTTGCACAGTACTGTACTCGTTATTATTTGGTCGAAGACATATAAAAAATGATGTTGCCGGTCGTAATAAGATTGGTGAGGAATCACAACTGCGTCGGATATCCAATGTAATACCGGTAGACATCTTGCGTCAATAGAATATCGAGGGCACATGTACTCGAGTATAACGCGGTAAGCGTAGGGTAGGTCCGAAGTCAGCTCAAGATGTCCCAGCCAACCGCTCAAGTCGCGAAAGTCTCAGCCCACACTCCAGAAATGGGGATTTGATCAGCTGCATTCGGTTCGGTCGATCCCAATTTCAGGCGAAGACGCTCTCCACTCAGATCTCCTCTTCCCTTCTGTTACCGGTACTGCAGGGCCCTACTCTCCACAGTAACCTTTTCCTTATTGGGATGTTGTCACGATTATTTGCTTTGTTGTTTCAAACACTCTCTTTCAGGGGAAGCGGCAGGCCAGCAGGTTGAAACGGTTGCCAGCAACAACGGAAAGTTCAACAGCAACGAACGAACAAAGCTCTTCTTCGTTCACCTTGATTCGCCCGCACTACTCCCCTCTTAAACCATCACCGCTACCTTGAAGGAAAAGGGAATACCTATTCTCACAGAGGAGTTCTTGTTGAGGAGAAAAAGGAGAGATGGCCCAACAACAGTGGATTACTACGCAGGACAAGACGTTCAGGAAGTGGTGAGTCGGTGATTCTCTACGTCCTTCTCTTGTGAGCCTCGTGCCTCCTCCCCGTCTACCACCCCCCCCCCCCNCACTACCCAATCTAGGGGAGGCGCCGGCGCGATATGAGATGTTTTGTTGGCCGTACTGATATTGACGATCCATCGACAAAAATTAGGCTCAACACGAAGCTATCTGCTCGGAACATACCCCCCGCGCAATCTTTGCAAAAGGACCTAGCTACTGGAGTACTACATCCCCCTCCCTACCACCCTTGGCCCCGGAGCTACCACTAACGGCAGGTGGTTTGAAGGTACTATTAATCCATCTCCTCGAAATTCTCGGCAATGAGTCTCTAGGAAAATATGCGTCCAATCCACGACTACGGGTTCAAAAATGCGAGAATGTTCACAAAGCTCTCGAATATATTCGCGGCAGAGGGATCCAACTATTTAACATTGGAGCGGAAGATATAGTTGACGGAAATTTGAAACTTATTTTGGGTTTATTGTGGACCCTGATTTTGAGATTTACCATCGCCGACATCAAGTGAGTGCCCATACAATTGAGCAAGAGAGCCGATACTGATAACACACCGGAAATTAGTGCAGAAGGTTTGACTGCAAAGGAAGGCTTACTGCTTTGGTGTAAGCGCAAGACTGCATGTTACGAGGAAATTGATATAACCGATTTCTCTACGAGTTGGAATAATGGCCTAGCGTTGTATGTTCGACCCTGCCCCTGCGGGATTCCTAACTGCTCACTAACTTCAAAATTTAGCTGTGCACTCTTAGATTTCCATCGGCCAGATCTGATCGATTACTATGCTCTTGACAAGTCAGATCACAAAGGCAATACAGCATTAGCATTCAAAATCGCCACCGAGGAGATTGGAATTCCTGCACTGCTCGATGTGGAAGATGTGTGTGATGTGGCAAAACCCGACGAGCGCAGTTTAGTAACCTACATTGCCTACTGGTTCCATGCCTTTTCGCAGCTCGAGAGGATTGAGACGGCGGGAAGAAGAGTGGAGAAGTTTGTGGAAGTAATGCAGGGAGCTTGGGAAATGCAGCACGGCTATGAAAAGAGAATGGCTGAGGTCTGCCCCGCAATTGATCCTTTGGATCACCTGCGCTAATATTTTGGATTATGGGGCGTTAGTTACTGCGGCAAATGCGCGAGATGAAACAGCAATGGTCTACAGCTACCTTCGCTGGAACATATGTCGACGCTAAGCAACAATCTCAGCAATTTTCATCATATAAACGTACTCTAAAGCGAGCATGGGTAGCCGAGAAGGCAGATCTTGTCTCCTTATTGGGAAATATTAAGACCAAACTTAGTACGTACCGATTGAAGGACTACGAACCACCGGCTCACTTGAGCCTGGCCAATTTGGATCTGGAATGGAAGAAATTGCTGCAAGACGAGAACAAACGGAGTATTGTGATTAACGAAAAGATTCGGGAGTAAGTACGATTTCGGCCGGTCGCATAGTGAACTGGATGGTTCTAATTTCATGGATTTAGTATCAAGGAGGGTTTGAGACGGTCATTTGCAGACGCAGCCAATGAGTTTGCCCTATGCCTAAACACCGTTTCGCTGCAGATTAGCGAGCTAGACGGGGATCCTGAGGTATGCACGGCTTTTGGGACAAAATGTTTCTGTTTGTGGTTGAAGCTAATGTACCTATAGCATCAATTACGCATCGTACGAACATTGCACCGGAACATAATACCATTGGAACTGGAATTGAACAGAATCGAGAAGCTCTCGGACGATTGTGAAGAGGCCAATATCGAAGAAAACGATTACACCGTTTATTCCTATGACGAGCTCGAGTATGAGTATGGGCTTGCGAAGGAGAGTGTGGCAAAGAAGCTGAGCTTTTTGGACAACCAGGTATGTTCCGGTTTCCCCCAGGGGTTTGATTACTGGGAGGCTAGAAAGCTAATAAATGAGATAGATCGTAGCAAGAAGCATGACCAATCTAACCCCAATCCAACTGGAGGAATTTGAATCGGTGTTCCGTCACTTTGATCGCGATCTCACCAACTCGTTACAAGAAATAGAGTTCTCAGCGGCCTTGGCGTCACTTGGATTAGTGTATGACGAGGAGGAAATGCATGACGTCTTCAAAGAAGTATCTGCTGGAGGCCGCAGTGTGACTTTCGAGCAGTTCATCAGGTTCATGGTTGAGGTTACTGAGGACCAGAATAGCGCCGAACAGGTATATCAGAGCTTTAAGGAAGTGGCAGATGGAAAGCCTTATGTCACTGAATTTGATCTGAGACACAGCTTGGTTCCAGATGGCATGATCGAGGAGCTAGTTTCGACGATGCCGAAGGTCCAGGCAGAAGATGGTGAAGTGGGATTTGATTACGAAAAATACATGGAGGGCCTGATGGGGAAAAGGCTAGACACTAACGGAGTACACCATTAAGTTCTCTCTATATGCCCAAGTAATAACCTGTGATGTCCTTTTTCTTGCGCTCTTCCATGATATCTTCCCTTCTCTTATCTCATTTAAGCTTCTCTTTTATTCCTCATTTCCTCCCCCGCTGGCAGGGGCAAGCACAGCGTAGGGGAGGAAAGTGTCAGGTTTGAGCCTGGTCAACTGGGTTTTTCTCATTCCCTTCCACTGCCGGACTGCACGGCTTGGAGGGTTGGTTTGTGTCCCCTTTCCAAAATGTGTATCGAGTATTGCAGTGTAATAATCGCCCCCTTCTCTTTCTCTTCTTTCTCTAATCTTTCTTGGCTATTTCGAAAAGTGGGAAGCGATATCAGCTACGAACTCGAATAAATGAAACTCAATGTTTTTTTGAACCTTTCCAAATGTTTGTGTACGGTAGTGATGTATTACTGTAGTGGCGACCTAACTACCCGTACTAGTACGGTATTGGTAGGACATTGTAAACTCCAGTAGGCATTCACATACATCACAGGATATGTAATATATGAGTGATTTCCATGCAGGGTCAGGCAACAGCCGGCGGCTCACGAGAACGTCTTGGCAGGGCTACTGTAATGCACATCTGGTCGCGCGAGAAGGAATCTACAATTAAACTCCCCATCACTCAAGAAGATCCCCCCCGCGGCCTGTCAGATTCCACAAAGACTTACGGTACTGGCGGAGTAAGCCATCCAAGTCGATTGCAAGGAGAAGGTTCAGCTGGGTTGTGCTGACTATTCGCCGGTGTGGTTTGTGTGCATCTAAATCAGTTCAAGTGCTGACCTCCCTATTATCCGTTCATCCCCATCAAGCACCTTCGTCTGTACCATAGAGACCTCCAGGTGTTCCTTGTGCCAATTTTTCGTTCAATAACTGTCACTCCCCTATCGGCAATGCTCTTGACGTAGCATCCCATACCCGCAAAAAAAAAAAAAAGGCACAAAAAATCGACTAGCCCGAGCCACGCTGGCGTACACCGGGACTACTGTCCACCACCGCCACTGCTCTACGGATATCAGAGATGCCATCCTGTAGTTGGGGCGTACCACTGAGCCCCCTACAGTCCAAATTCGCCGCCTCGTTAGTCGCGACAACACTACTGGTCGTGATACTCTTCTTCGTGGCATACCCGCGCTCGGCATACTCCTACTCCGACTTTGAATTTGGCTTCGACTCCTTCGGCGGCGAAGCCGGAGTTTTCAGAAGAGAGGATGAGATAGTCAGGGGGTTGGGGAATAACGTGCCGGGGTCTTACAATCTTGAGTTTGGACAGATAAATTACTGGGTGTTGGAGCCGAGCCAGTTGTTTATTGATGACGGTGATGACAATGTTAGTGGTAAGAAGAGGGGTGAAGGGCCTACAAGCGAATTGAGGAAACGGCAGAGTGGCGACGGCAATGGGGGGGGAGAAAGGTCACGGACGGTCTATCTCACGTTCAACACTTGCTTGCAGCCTCAGCATAATAATACCGGCGAAGCAGCTGGGGGCGGCGACAATGATGGGGATGATGTCCCGAAGTTGCCGCAGTTGGAGCTGTACTTATCGAATAGTAGTTCGAACCAAGCACCTGGTCCGGGAGTTCTGGATAGACAACAGATTTCAATTCCTGTAGTGCTGGGGTATGCGAATTTCACGTTTAATACATCTGGGTCGATCTGGGTCGGGGTTTACGCACCGGATGTTGAAGATAGGACTCGGTGGGGTGGGATATGGAATTACGAGTTGGTGCTGTCTACGAAAAAACAGTATCATGGTTATGTCAACGATCAATTCCTCTACCTTGTCGACTCGGATAACGAAGCTGCGTTGTTGATTACGGGGAATATGACCACGGGATCTGTTGCTGATGGAGGTGTAAATGAAGAGGTCGAAGGGGACGAACTGCTAGAGAGACCACCACCATACCTGATGTATGCTCAGAACAGAGGTGTGAGTAGCAGGTTTCAGGGACTGGAGAGGAGTTACTGTGCCGTCACGAAGCTGGCACAGGTTCGTCCCGGAAGCTTAGACGTCAGCATGACCAGACGGGGCCTCGGGAACCTTCCGAAGCAGCAATTCCACCTGAAGGAGTTGAATAGGAGTAGCTCTTACTTTGGGTATCTCGCCCGGCCGAACTCTACAAACCCCTCTGACACCTCGGGAACTCTCTGGCGCGCAATGCGTATCAACACGAAGAAGGACGGAAACTGTCAGATCATATACAACCTCCCATTCTGTTCCGAGGTAGCTTACGCCGTGCCTTCGAACCCCACCCTCTTCAATATGGACAACTTAACAAATTTCTACGACGACATCGCCAAAAGCTGGTACAAGAACTTCTCCTACTCCCTCCAACAAATCCAGTGCAACGCATCAAGTTCCGCACAGTACTCCCTCGCCCGAGGCTGTGCAGACTGCGATGCCGCGTACAAAAACTGGTTATGCGCAGTGACCATCCCGCGGTGCATGGACTTTTCCTCTAAACTACCGTACCTAGCCGAACGCGCCATGGGTGAGATGTTCTACAATGCATCCTCGGGGAAAAACCAGACCCACCCATTCAACAGCACTGATATCACCCTCTCACTAGATGGTACAAACACGACACACAAAAAATCCTCCCGAAACGCCAAAATCGACCAGATCATCCGTCCGGGGCCATATAAGGAGGTTAAGCCATGTATGGACCTCTGCTGGACACTTGTGCAGAGCTGCCCCAGCAGTTTGGGCTTTCAGTGCCCTAGATTGGAGAGTTGGGGGATGGTGCAGAGTTATGGTGCTAGGGATTTGAAAGGGGACGTGACTTGTAGCTTCCTCGGGGCGGTGTATTTCTTGAGTTCTGCCGAGAAGAAGTGGAATTGGGTTTCTGGAGGTGGGGGGTGGATATGGGCTTTGGGAATGGCCGCCTGGATTGCCTGGACGGGCCTTTAGTTTCCACCTCTCTATACGGAGGTTAAGGTCTCTTTTTTGTTGGGTCTTTTGGCGGGGGCGTTTGTTACGTGTCTTAAAGTTTTGGTTAGTATCATAGTACCTGATTTTACGATAAAATTTCCTTTGTCATTTTTCATGTATCTGCCCTCACAAATTGTTAGGTCGCATATGCGTAACAATGGAATTGGCGGTATCCGCTTTAAATATCATCATCCCTCCTTCCCACTCTCCTCTCACCAACGCTTACCCCCCCCCCCGGGTATAATCACCGCACAGTTGCCCAATTTCTGCCCAATTCAATTCAATCCCCAAACTATACCCACATTCCCTCCAGCAACAGCATCCCCAGCAACCTGAGCACCGGTAGTCCCAACCCCACTAGCCCTCCTTCCGCCGCCGAATAATGTCACCCGTGGTGCTCATCCTCTTTCAAGAACACCGCCTCGTATGCGCAATACGTCGCGAACGCAACCGTGGCAATACCCAGACCAGGGAAAGCACCCTTGAATCGGTTCCAGCGGGTGAAGGGGCCGGTGTAACGCCATGTTTCCCTAATTATTTATTTTCATTTCAATTAGCTTTGGGATGTTGGAAGGGGGGAAGGAAGGAGACGGACGCCCGAGCCCAAGGATCTGGTCGGGTGGGCTTTTTTAGGAGGATCTGTGGGTCGAAGGGGGGGCGGGGTGGCATTGTTTGATTTGGTGACGGCTCGATGAGGTGGATTGTTTGGAGGTCTTCTATGATAGTTAAGCTAATGCTTATGGGTGCGGGAAAGTTGCAGATTGGTTGGTGGGGGGTTTCACGGGGAATTACCCGGCTGGTTGGAAGGAAATGGCTTGGCTTTGACATTGAGCTAGACATGATACTAAACTCAAGGTTGGCTCAACTTGGGACGGGAGCTCTATTCACCCCCATCCATCCAACGTGACAAGGAACGCAACGACGATAAAAAAACCTACAACTTTAGCACGGCACATACTACGAAGCAAAAAATGTCGCTAAAACCCATCCCCGGCGAAGAAGAGTACGCTGGCAGTGACAACGAACCGACAATCGAAGAACCAGACCTAGCGCCAGACGATCCGATGCGTGCTTTTCTGCCAAAGTCCTTCGGAAAGCAGACGATAGAACGGGACGTGAAGGCCCGCGTCGAGCAGACCCGTCGAGTTGTTCCTCCCCCTCCACCTCCCAAAGCCAAACCACCACAAGACTCAGACTCCGACGATGACGATAGCTCAGAAGAAGAAGAAGAATACCCCCTCTCTCACGAACTCGTAATCCCAGCACACACGAAACCTATCTCAAGCATAACCCTCGACCCATCCGGCACGCGCTTCGTGACAAGCAGCCACGACACGACAATCAAGTTCTTTGACTTCCACGCCATGTCGACCACACATCTACACTCCTTCAAGACACTAGAACCGAGCGAAGCCCACCACATCCACACCGTAGCTTTCTCCCCGCTGGACAACGGCCAGAACCTACTCGTCGTGCCGGCGGCGCCGCAGGCAAAGATACTGACGCGGGACGGGGACGCGGTGCTGGAGTTCGTCAAGGGTGATCCGTACCTGCGCGACATGCACAACACGAAGGGACACGTCAGCGAGATTAGCGGGGGGTGCTGGAGCCCCGCGCAGAGGGGCGTGGTCGTGACGGCGGGGACCGACTCGACGGTCAGGATCTGGGATGTCCAGAGTCGCAGGGGGCATAGGGATATTATGGTTCACAAAAGCAGGGGGAAGGGCGGGAGGAGTAGGATTTGTACCGTGGCGTGGTGTGGTGGGGTTACCGGTGGCAGTGGGAGCGGGAGTGCGGGAAGTGCGGGTGGGGGGATGATTGGGACTATGGCGCTGGATGGGGTACTGAGTATCTGGAACGCCGGGGGTCCGTACTCCAGACCGGTAATGGAAGTGCGAGACGCACACTCTAAGGAGACATGGACCGGAGGTCTGACTTTCTCCAGCGACGGAAGGCTAATTGCGACGATGGGTGAAGATCAATACATAAAACGTTAGTCCCCCCACCTCTCTCATAGCTAATGAAGCTAACAAACACCCAATAATTCAGTCTGGGATACCCGCAAACTCAAAACGCCCGTAACCACGCGCGCAAACTTCCCAACCCCTACCCCTACCCCTATAATCTTTTCCCCAACCAACAACACCACCCTCCTAACTGGCGACACCAGCAACACCCTCCACATCCTCTCCTCCGCAACCC
>QLOI01000618.1:0-11595 GCA_003313605.1 Tuber umbilicatum | reverse complement strand
GGGATGTGAACAGGTGGATGTTCGCATTGGAGGGGAAACGGTTGATCCGTGGATACGCCTGGTACGGAATATGGTAGAGCGGGTCTACTACCATGAGTATACTTGCAGGTTATGTTACGGGAACTGGGATCCTGAACATGATGCCTGTATTGGCGGGCCAAACTGTTTGGCTTATTGTACTTGTTTTTAGATTTGTTTTGGGAAACTTTGTTTTGTTTTTGGGGATGTAACCGGTATGGGTACTTGGTTATATTTAGTTTGTTTTACTTGTTGTTTTAAGTATCGTTTGATACTTAGTTTGTTTTACTTGTTGTTTTAAGTATCGTTTGATACTTAGTTTGTTTTACTTGTTGTTTTAAGTATCGTTTGATACTTAGTTTGTTTTATGTTTTGTTTCAAGTATCGCTTGATACTTAGTTTAGTTTATGCTCAACGAGCAAGGGAACATGTATTTAAACACCGAGCAAGTCTGGCTTTGGAAGAGCAGACTTCGACAGATAGTATTCAGAATATACTCGGTTGAACAGTTACTTCTTTATTGCGATCTTAAAGACTCTATCTAGTTTACAACCACCTTGAAGCCTCCGTTAGGCACTCCCTATAGCTACTCTTTGATTACCTTGGCCGCCTACCGAGAACCCTATCGAACACCTGACTGAGCCCCGGCCCAGACAGGTTACACGCCCCCTCACACCGTCGCCTCCTTGCCCCTTTGCACAGGTCTTATCGCCCCCGCCTCTTGTCCACCGCCCCCTCTCCTTTCCGTTGTCACCTCCCCCTCGACGCCATTGCCTTCTCTATTAGAGACCTTCTGCCCGACAAGCTCCCTCTGGCCTCCCCTCATCTACTACTTCCCCGCCCATACGATCCGGCGGGAGCTCCACCCTATGGCTCTCTGAAATCCAAGGTCGTCGCCTCCACCTTCGCTTCCTGGGCTGCTCTGTCACCCCCCCCCTCCTACAAGTTCCCCCCCTCCTTTACTCCTCACCCCTTCATGGGTTTGCCCAAGTTCTCCGCTGGCCGTCTCCATCAGATGAGGGCTGGAAAGAGCTACCTCGCGGCCCACACCTCCTGGTCCAATCGTGATGCCTCTACCCTGTGCTCCTTTTGCAAGGAAACAGACGCGACCTTTGATCACGCTATCCTTCACTGCCCGGCTAAGGCTCAGGAAAGAGCATCCCACCTTCAGGGTATCTCTAGTCTGGCGCCTGATGCCCCCGTTTGGTCCTCAGCCCCCCTCATCATCAATTTGGCCCGTTACATTTCCGCCACGGCCACTGGGTTCCCGCCCAGCATGCCTCCCGTGATATCTGCCTCCCCACCTGCGTCGCCTCTCCCTGGCTCGCCGGTGCCCTTATCCTCCTCCCCTGCCTCCTCTTCCTGAGGCCTTAAGGGTTTAGCTTTCCGACTTGTCTTTTCTTGCTTGCTGTTATTGTTTTTGGATACCCACGGCGTCGGCTGTGGGTGGTGATTATGATGATGGGTTTCCTTACTTATGATTTTTTCTAGTTCGGGCTGTTGTTTTGAATTAGGGATTTTCTATACTATTTACGTTAGTCATCGTTGGCGATGCTAGGGATTTTGTTTTCCCACTTTGAAGGATTGGTTGCATTATTTGAGTTTTGTTATTTCATTTGTTACTGCGTTGGAATTAAGGCTTTTTGTATGCCATAGTGTGACCTGCATGTTCGTTTTTGGGCCAGAATCAATAAACATATGATGGAAAAAAAAAAAAAAAAGAGAATAAACTGTGGATACCACCATATTAAGTCTTGGCACATACCTTGTATGTGGCAATCGGGTGGGAACGGTAACGTCACCTTAGTAGGCTGCAATTATTTGGTTATAGAGACGCCGTCTATAATGGGCTGATGATGGAACAACTCAGCAACTCAGCGATGACGATAGGATCACCATAGATAAAGCACACTGAATGAGAGAAATAGTGATGAAGACGGCAGGTGATGGTGATGCTAGCTAATGAGAAACCAGGAGATATGTATTTGATACCCCCAGACCTCTAACACCTCCGGAGAAACACACGATCCCGATAAATCATGAACCTCCAGAATCTTAGGCAATCTGGAATCGTCTTAGTGACCCTCCGTGATCCCGAAACCTAGCACTCCATACCAAATACCGTATACCCAATAGTGTATGGTGTGAAAGAAACGACAAAACCAAATACCTGATACCTTGTGTGTACTGGCAATGGGTATCAACAATGGCAAGAGCCAACATCCTCTGCCTAACGGCATAGCATGTGTAAGCGAAAATCCACGGCCATCTGCTTACTCAGCGCACACCACCAACTGCCCCAGAGGCAAGCCAACTTCTTGGTCATGGCCCCCACGTCTTTGTGGTGACGTTCAACTGATATTCTTTTTTCCAACAAGACTCGCGAAATCCGCCTCCCTTACCATAAGTGGTCTTACGAACCCCTAATGAGAGGCAATTAAGGCCTCTTTTCTCTGGCTGATAGCCACAATATTCCGGGGGAATAGGGATGCTAGAACCGTATGATACTATAAAAAAAACTTCAAACATTGAGACCGCACGTTACCGTACTCGAGTACTCGAGTATGTTGACTGGAATTTTTACGATAATGGAGAGAAAGGGGTGGCTGGCAAGGCTTTCCACGTTTTTTCGAGTGTGCGCACATTTTCTCCATGGGGCGAGCGATAGGATCGTGTGGGGCAAGTATCGTGCCCGGATCGCCAGATTGGGGCTTTTTTTCTCTTTTGGCGGCGCCAAGGGAAAAGCAACTTCAATCTGACGACCTGAGTGGAACCGGTATTTACGAAGCCCTACCATATCATCTTCTCCCACCTTCGCCCAAGCTTACCAAAAAGCTCCCTTTCACCCTCTCGTTACCACTTCTCTGAGACCACGAACAGTGCTACCACTGCTACTCCCACCACCAACTAGAAGAACGATAGGCAAGACGAGATGGGTTCTACAGCATATCAAAACTCGACTATTGCTATAAACAGTAATGTCGGTAATGTGACGGGCAGTTTTAATGGGTGGAATAACTGCAAGATATCGGTGCCGGACGAGAAGCGCCAGATTTTGGAGTGGTTGTCTCCCTCGGCACCACGGGAAAGGCATCAGGCGGTGAGAGAGGGCCGGGTGGATGGAGTAGGAGACTGGCTTCTTCGAACAAGCGAGTTTGAGAAATGGCATACAGGCGAGGATCGGGCTGCCAATCCTGTGTTATTCTGTTATGGGGATCCAGGAGTGGGGAAGACATATCTGAGGTGTGTGAGGTAGTTCAACACAAATAGTGGATGAAGCTAAAGGCGTAAACACTAGCTCTCTTGTGATAGATACACTTTGCGATGCGATCTGTGGGGACAACATGGCTGTCGCCTGCGTATACTGCGATTTCCATTCTCGTAAAACACAATCTGCAACTGGTGTGTTAGCGGCTCTTTTGAAGCAACTTGTCGCGGCAGTGGAGACAATCCCGGAAGAGATAAGGGAGGCCTTTGAACGAGCGAAGAGAGAGGTTGACGGTCGGGCACTCCGGTTCACTGAAATTCGCACGATGCTCGCCAAGTCTCTTTCATCTTTGCGACGGGGATTTATCTGCATAGACGCTTTAGATGAGTTCCCCACAAAATATCAATCTGAACTTTGGGACTCTTTGCAGTACGTTGTTCGGGGGTGCCCAAACGCTCGGCTATTCGTTACCGGAAGGCCACACATTTATGAGGAGGTCAAGAAATATTTCCCGGGATATCACAACCTAATATCCATAAAGCCTACCAAGGAGGATATTGCGGGATATCTTGCTATGAGGTTGAAAAAGGACCCAGAGTTAGATGCAATGGATACGGAACTGGAGGCCGATATTCTTAGGATTATTCCCTCTAGGATTTCTGGAGCGTGTGTAACACCTAGAAATAGTAAATTAGAAATTATCAGCTAATAGTAGTCTCTAGATTCCTTCTCGTTTCTCTCATTATGGATGCCGTTCTTGGGGGCACTACAATACATCAGAGAAGACAAACGCTTCATAAGATGACCAGCGGGTTCGAGTTGGGTGATGCGTACAGCACGACATTGAGTCGTATTCAAGAGCAGAACGAAAGTAGAGTGAAGCTTGGGATGGGAGCGCTGATGTGGATTTCACGTTCCGAAAGGCCGCTAAAAGGGGAAGAGCTGTGTCACGCGTTAGCGGTCGAAAAAGGAACTACAGATCTCAATATCGATAATATCCCGTCGATAAGAACCTTATTGAGCTGCACGTTAGGACTTGTTACCATTAATCAGCAAACATCAGCAGTACGTCTGGTACATTTCACTCTGCAAGAGTATCTTGCAGCACGTCCCAACTTGTTTATCGCACCTCACTCGATGATGGCTGAAATATGCCTCACCTACTTAAACTTTCAGTCCATCTGTGCGCTCTCAACTACCCTTGATACTATCCCATCGACAACGCCCTTTCTCTACTATGCCTCATGTCACTGGGGATTCCATGCTCAGAAGGAGATGACTGAAGGCGTGAAGCACCTTGCATTACGACTTCTTGAACGGGATGAGAACCACATATCGGCTGGCATCCTGCTGCGTCAGCAGGGTGTTGACTTCTTGTCATGTTATGATCGCTTTCACGGTAGAGATCCCGACCTTTGCGGGTTTACTGGGCTGCACAATATCACATACATGGGGGTTACCGAAATAGCGATAGCTATGTTGGGCATGAAAAGATGGGACTTGAACGGGCGTGATTCAAACGGCGCAACGCCCTTAATATGGGCCGCTAAATACGGGAATTACGCCCTCGCGAAGCTACTTCTTGATCAACGGGATGTCAATCCCACCCTATCGGACAAACGGGGAAGAACGCCCCTCACACATGCTGCAAAGACCGGACATGAGGGTCTCGTGAAGCTACTCCTGGAGCGACGAGATGTCAATTCCGATTCGCTGGATGTTGATGGCAGGACACCACTATCATATGCCTCTGGATCTGGGCATGAGAGCATAGTGAAGATCCTCCTAGAGAGATGGGATATCAACCCCGATTTACCGACTAAGTACGGCCGGACACCACTATCACTTGCAGCTAGATCTGGGCATGAGGGGGTGGTGAAGCTACTCCTAGAGCAAGGGAATGTCAATCCCAATTCGTCGGATAGGGATGGCCGGACCCCATTATCACACACTGCCCAATCTAGACATCAGGGCGTGGTGAAATTACTGCTGGAGAGCGGGGATGTTAATCCTGATTCCTTGGATGAAGGCGGCAGGACCCCACTATCATATGCCTCTGCGTTTGGGCATGAGGGCACGGTGAAGTTACTTCTGGAAAGAGTTGATGTCAATCCCGATTCATCGGATAAGTATGGACGAACACCTCTATCATATGCTGCCGGATCCGGACATGAGGCCGTGGTGAGGCTGCTCCTGCAGCGACGGGATGTCAAACCCGATTCGTCGACTAAGTATGGCTGGACACCACTATCCCTCGCTGCCCAATTTGGACATGAGAATGTGGTCAAGCTGCTCCTTGAGCGAGGGGATGTTAATCCCGATTCTAGGGATGGGGATGGCAGAACACCACTATCATATGCTTCCGGATCTGGACATGAGGGTGTAGTGAAGCTGCTCCTGGAGAGAGGGGATGTCAAACCCGATTCATCGACTAAATACGGTGGGACACCACTATCATGTGCTGCCGGATCCGGACATGAGGGCGTGGTGAGGCTACTCCTGGAGCGGGGAGATGTCTATCCCGATTCGTCGACTATGTATGGCGGGACACCATTATCACATGCTGCCCAATATGGACATGAGGGTGTAGTGAAGCTACTCCTGGAGCGAGAGGATGTTAATCCTGATTCGTCGACCAAGTCTGGCTGGACACCACTATCACTCGGTGCCCAATTTGGACATTCGGGTGTAGTGAAACTACTCCTAGAGCGAGGGGACGTCGATCCCGATTCGTCCGATGAGGCTGGCCGGACACCGCTATCACATGCTGCCGAATCCGGAAACAAGGACGTGGTGCAACTGCTTCTGGCACGAGGGGATCTCAACCCTGACTCATCAGATGAGTATGGCCAGACTCCGCTAGCGTATGCCGTCGAATCTGGAGATGAGGGCGTGGTGAAGCTACTGCTAGAGCGAGGCGAGGTCAATCCCGATTCACCGACTAAGTCTGGCCACACACCACTATCACTTGCTGCCCAATGCGGACACCTGGGGGTACTGAGGCTGCTGCTGTCGGAGCTAACGCCTTTTAGTCGCGAAACGTTACAAATCAGTGGTATAACACAGAAAATCTCCACCCCTCCTGTCAGTGCTCAAGCAATGGAATCAGGCCCAGTCTTACCACGTGAAATCCTTATTCCCGTAGGAAGACCCGAGAGTACCGAAGCCATTCCTCTCTCCCAGCCCGATAAGTCTCCATCTAATCAACTCGAAGCCCTCTCTTCAGCATCTGCGCTCATCCCCATCCCGGTATCCGACGCCGCCCTTTACTCCGTCATCCTGCCGCCCCCAGGGCCACGACAACGCCGTAGATCAACGAGGCCGCTTTTGCGTCGTTCTAAGTGCAAGCACTCTCCCTCATCCTAACATCCCCAAGAGTATCTATCGTTCTCATTGATCGTCTTACCAGGCTTTGCCACATAATTGTCACATCAACATATACATCTACTCCCTCCACCCACTCCTCCGCAACCCTACCATTTACAAAGAAACATCCACAAACACTCCATGAAAATCGCTTCCTGACTTTTGGTGCGCTGGATTCTTTTCCCTCACGATGTACCCGACAATGGCCCGGGCTCTGAACCGCCGCCGCCGGAACGGGAACCCGCGGCAGAGGGAACCTTCCACACGCCACCTTCCACTCCATCTCCCGTATGGATTTTCTCTTCGCACTATTTCCCTTGTCCCACCTCGCTCCCCACCACCTGCGAAGGGGTTCCGGTCGAAAATACCCCTGGCTTCTATGTGTGATATTGGTTTTCCTTCTCTCCCTTCTTCCTTAGTTAAGTTTATTTTAGAGTGGGGACCTACGAGCAGGGATACATTGTATGATTGGAGAGTTGAGGGTGGCTATGAGTCGTTTAACCTGCGGTACAATCCATAATGTTTTGTTTCTTCCTTCTTGTTTTAGGGTGATGCGGGTCCAATAGGCAAAATCCAGGACGCGTCGTTAAATTGTTCGTAGATTACCTGCATGTTATCTGTATCCGCTGCTGTTTCAATAGGTATATAGCGCCGTACAATTGTGGAAGAACTTTGTAGAGAAGTACGCCCTATAAATTGGTGATGACAATTTGAAAACCCCGTGGTGTAAATTCACTATAAGTTCGAAAGCCTAAGTTTGCATGATGGGAAATCCTACGCGATGGGAGACAAGTTACATACAAAAAAAATAAAAGGAGTGATACGAATGAGTGTAAACCGACCCAGTTCTCCAAGACTCCGAGTGAGCGCTGGTGATTTCAGGGAATCGCGACGCATGCAATAAATTCCCTCAGTACTCTTATCACAGAACCGATAACTTACCAGCTCAAAGCGCTCAGTAAAGTGCGGAAGCACTGGATTGGCCAGTGTTGCCGTAATAGCTGCTATATGCCCATTTCAAGATCACCCAATAACAGTCCTTCGCCTCCTATCCGGTATTTCAGAAGTAGCCTCTCTCCCGTAGTTGCTCCTTCTCCTTCTACACATGCACGATTAACCAACTCGAATGCGAGATCCGCATCAGTGCTGCCATTCCGAGCCTCGTTTTCTCCCCGCCCTGCTTCTTTATTCTCTCTAGAGTCGCACTATTAACTCTTCAAATCCAA
The DNA here is from genome assembly GCA_003313605.1 of Tuber umbilicatum. Classification (NCBI taxonomy): domain Eukaryota; kingdom Fungi; phylum Ascomycota; class Pezizomycetes; order Pezizales; family Tuberaceae; genus Tuber; species Tuber umbilicatum. The sequence continues at coordinate 3,777 of QLOI01000618.1, read as the reverse complement.
TCCATCCGTCACCGCCCCGAGCTTCTGTTGCCTACCACAGGTGTGGTTTCCCCAATTGCATCCACGGTTAGGGAAATCAGTAGAAATCTAGATTAGTTGGAGACAAAGGTGTGATGGACCTTTCAATAGTACTGCCCACTTACGTTTCAGGGATATTCTCGGCAATGCTTTTCACGATCTCGGCCTCCAGATCATCGTCCATGGTGCCAAGATGTGTATCCATACTGAACCTCATCGGGATATATTCCACGATATCACCATTGTTACGTTTTATGGATAGAATTCCCGCTCTCCCAGCAAGATGTCTCTCTATCTCGCCCAGGGTGTGTCGTCTTCCGGTTAGGAATATCCGTGTGTCCGGTGACCTTTCCAGGAATTGTCTCAAGAAACCTAGAACTCTAGGTCGATAGCCTTCTACACGTTCACCCAGAGCATCAACATACATATATGTCGGCTGTAAAGATGTAACTGCCCACAGCATCTACACAAGTTCTGACATTCTTAGTCCCCTTCTACCTATAACCTTTTGTGATCCCGAAAGGTATGAGTTTTCTCGTCCGGAATTCTTTTCAATCCTCCAACAGTTTGTTTCAGTATTAAACCGAGTATGTTGGAGATTGCTTCTCCCGCGCAGCGAAATCAATATAGAAACGTGCGATAGCTATATTTCGCTCTTTGGCCTTATCGCCAAAACTTGTCGGCCACTAGCGGACTATTATCGCTACTCATCGGCAATGCCATCCTAGAGCTTCCCTCGGAGGGTTGTGCCTCACCTGAAATATCTCTTCCCAACTGCAGGACCGCCGCAGCAAAACAAAACCGGGCGCTCGGATCTACCCTGCTGGGTGCCACCCCATCACCTCTGAGATTCCTCGGTTTGCACAAACTATTCCCCCACACTATCGTCACGATGGTTTCGGATGTCTTGGTGTCGGATGCGAGGATCAAGTGGGGGCAGCCATGTTAGAATATCAGACATCTCCTCTGTTATACCAGCGCCGTTCACGCTCAAGCCCCACATTGTGCCCTTGAAAGAATGAGTGTTATACGGGTATTGATTATTGTTGGGAGAGCTGGTAACAGAACTAGCGCTCGCGTGTGATATGTTCCCACCGGTTGTAATGTCGTAGGGGGATGAGCAGCTAAGTTGTTGGGTTCGGTTGATGGGAATTGAGCGAGCTGATGCAAAGTGGAGCCATCGTGATCATGGCCGCCTTGTGGCTGATCGCATACTTGTAGTTCTATTTGAGCTTTGTCTAACTAGTACTCCTGCGCCCCATTTGCGCTGCAGATCTCCATGACCCCGGGCCAGCCCTGAATGCTGTTCGTGCCCGCAGTACCCGTGCAGTACCTTGCAGGTAACAGAGCCATCGGTAAGTGCCGGGACTTATCGCATCTGAGCTTGAACATTCTACTACCTTACCAACCCCGGTAGAGGAGTCGCCCATAGCAAAATAGGCAATTGTCCCTATGAGTTAGCACTGACCTAGCATAGCTTAGCGTGTCACATCCGGGATCAGCCCAAAGAACCCGTGGTTGCGGTAGAGGAACAGGGAGACAGGGGACGGTCAAGAAAAAACAGGGACGTAAAATAATATTATAGCAGAAAGAGACTAGCACGGGGGCATTGAGACAATAAAGTAGGCGAACCCGCTAAGAAAAATCCCGGGCTTGGCTATCTCATGGTGAACTCACTCGGGAATCAAATATATTCAGGGAGTCAGCGATCGTGTACAACGCCTGCAGAAAAAGTATAGGCCTTTTCCGCCTCAGGCCTTGTATCGTATAAAGTAATAAGTGAGATGCAATGGATTTCCAAGCTTGGTGTACTGTGCTAATTGCCGATATGGAGTGTTTTCATGTACAGTACGGGAAGGATGGGGGAGGATACCGCAACCAACCTCACCATCATCACGCCTAGACTCCTTTAGATTCACCGCACTTAAATTTATGTCCAGGTCGAGCAGAGGCAAACTCGAGCTTTCACCCGAGGTGTAAGTGCGAATCTCGCCTGTAATGGTGTTTCTCTCCCATACCTCATGTTGCCGGGTTTCTGGGTTGGGAATGAGGTGACAGATGGCGTAAAACGCCTTGCATTACGCTCCTTTCTTACAGTTCGAGCAGTTCAGAGGGCGCACAACAGATGCGACTTCCAAATTCAATAGCCTCTGCGGCCACTAACATGACAGAGTGGAAAAACATGTTTTTTATTCTCCTTCATTCTCCCTTTCAAGAATTTATTTTCTCCCCCTTAATCATATTAGTGGTGGCAGAGGATATAGAATTTGAAAGTTGGATTTGAGGTGTACGTATCAAACCGCTTGAACTAAATACCAATGCGAATCACATATCGGCCGATATCCTCCTGCGTGAGTAGAGTGTTGACATCTTGTCCCGGGTGGATCGTTCCAGGGCAGTCGCCCCCATCTTTTAGGATATGCAGCGCACATAGTATAAAAGTGGGACCTCTGATAGTAACAAACTCTTTGGCAGCTGGTAGCTGTTCTGATAGCGAGTGAGTTCTCATGATGAACCTCAGGCGAACACGTTGCAGACTCAGTGAAAAATTCATAAACAAATACAGAATGTTAACCAGTTTTTTGGGACCGGGAAACACGCCGAGGCTAACACTGCTAGAGGTAATGTACCATTGGACTTTATGGGACAACCTCTTTAAGCTTCTACTACCAGTGATAGCTTTCCATTTTATAGCAGGCTCAACTCTGTATCTTTCCTACCGAATGTTCTTTGTAACATTGTATGGTAATTCTGGCCTAGTCTTTTCTCGATCTTTTAGTACATCCCCAGACCTGGCTTTCCGGTTCTCCGGGGTCATTTTATGTGTTGCGCTCTGTCAGACATGTGACTGCTTCCCTCTCATACAAAATCTTGTTTTTCATCCTCTATCTCCTTTTAGTAGGAGTAGTTTCTTGTCTGTGAAAAAGACCCCCCTGTAGCTGATCCTCCTGTCGGTTTACTACAGTTTCTCCCCCCCCCCTCTTTGAAATCAACTGCTGTCCACTGTACTTCAGGACATCCGGTTCACCCATTTCGAGGACAAAGTTCTCCGGCACTTGCACTCCGCGAAGCACTAAACTACACCGCATCACGTACATGGCGATTACCAAATGCTGCAGCGGACACGAAGAGACGGGACTAGAATGAGCGCGATTCCAGACCCAAAACTCCATCGATGTGGGCTGCGGAAGACGGAAATTCAATGCGCATAAAACAGCTTCTTGAGCAGGGAGACGTCAATCTCACACTATCGTATTGACGCGACAACCATCGCTCGCTTGTGCTGCTGAGAGTGGACATGGGGCGTGGGACTGTTTCTAGAGCGGGGGATATCAATAGAGGTAAAAAGCCTTTTTCGGGCACCAGGTTTTTGCCAGATTCGTATTTCAAGAAAGGCATTATAATGTATGCACCAAGGTCCTTCGACTCGAAAAACTAGTATAACATTTTCCAACTCAGGGCTGAATGCCTCTGATCCCGGCGCTAGCATGCGCCTCTTCCTCGACCCCTGCATTCCCGTTTACACTTGAGTACCGGTACTCGTATATGCGGGGTTTTCCGTCTGTTATTGTCGGAAATACCGCAGCGTTGGTGGCACTTTGTGGTGGGAATTTGTGGCGTGCCGCAGCACGCCTAACATGGCACTACCAGTACATTACGCCCGGGCAGAACACGGGAAAATAATTGTACTACATGGTACAGTACTAGGGGGTTGACAAAAGTCGGGTCTCTTTCCCAAATAAGATGCGGCATTTGTAT
>QLOI01000617.1:0-10767 GCA_003313605.1 Tuber umbilicatum | reverse complement strand
TACTGCCTCTTTTCACACCCCGCTGGCATCATACTGCCGCTCATCTTGCTTGCCAAGAGGGCTGGGGTTCCTGATTCGACCTGCCACACACCTCTGCCGCCTGCATTGGTCTACTACTCTCTTGCCTTCCCCTGGCACCTCCTTTTCGGTACATCCGGGGCCCTTAGTTCTGGCTAGTTCTGGTTCAAGGGTGTGGACGCAGCTAGGGTTGGATCTGGGGGGTTGTTTTTCACTTGTAGGGTTTTAGGGGTTCACTGTCGGGTTGTTTCTTTTGGATTTCAGGGCGTTCTTGCGGCGGTTTATTGGTTTGTGACTGGGGAGAGGTGGCTTTCGGGGGTTAGTTTTTATACCCCTTGAGGGTTTTCTGACAGCTCGGGAGGGCCTGGCCTAGGTGGGGGTTTTTGAGGTTTCATAGCGCGAGCTGCACATTCCTTCTTTGTACCGCTTAAATCAAATGAAAAACTGAGGGAAAAAAAAAAAAAAAAAACCCGCCTGGTATTGCGGGTGCGGAGCTTCGTGTTCTAGGACCGCATGATACGTAAACTAAAGCCTTGAGATAGGGTAGTATACAGGTTTTACCACTTTCTACGGCCTGGTAACAGATGGGAGAGAGCAGGACACTCGCAGGATATCAAGAGCGAGGCTGTCCGAGAATATATTTATTGTGGGTGTTAATCGGTAACCTCCCTCGCCGAATTTCACAGCACTGGTAGTGATGGACACGAGCACAATCGAGTGAACCGCTGGGGCGATGCTCGGCTATGATCTGATTGAGAGGCACCTAGGATTATCAACCATCGATGAAATTGGTGGACTCTGATCGAGTGACCGATCTTTACCACTCCTCGAGCATGATTTGGTATGGTCGATTACAAGTACTTTTGAGTTGGAAGCCTGGGGTGCCGTATCCGGGGGTGAGCAAGGAGGGTCGATGTTGTGGTATATCCAACGGCATCTAGACCCCGATCATGATAGTAATGGCGGCAATGATCCATATGCCCCCCAGATCCATTATTCATAATCTCTCAAAAAATCAAACTCTTCCCATATACAGGTAGTTGGGGAAGGGTAACTCTTGTTTTCCGTTGATGGTATGGTCATTATTAAATTTCAGAATCATAAAGCCTGTTAACATTTATCCTGTACCATTGCGGCTCCAATAACGGATTCACACCCAATCGCTCACTTAACAAGGCAGCAGCCCAAATGACTCCTTGTACAGCTAATTTCCGTGATACTTTGCCTCTACTTATAGGGCCGGGTATTATTTTGGCCACTCCACAATGGGCGGGGGATGATGGAACCTAGGACACTGCTATAAGGTTTATTGATAGAGCAAAGGTTAAAGGATTACCAACGGAAAATTCCCTTGAAAATCTGTATAGTATAGTGTGCAGGGTAAACGGCGACCGAGCCCTTACTACTTAAGTAGTCCAATGTCTCATATAATTACCAAGATTATATAAGTAGATACAAGAAGCTGAGTGACCGATCATGACCAGGCTTACCCGACCAGATGAGGAACCCCTATGATCGAGGCGGCCAAGCGCACTCTAGTCGAGCAACACCTGGTCATAATATCTCCATCACTACTCAACACACTAGTAGACGAAAAAGGAACAAGCGCAGGAGCTAATGGGGCCTCAGTATCTCACGACTGACCGAGTATAGGAGTGTATAAGCGTGAGGCCAATGACTTGAGTTCGTCCTTTATCTAGCGTTCGTGGCAGCAATGGTGTAAACAGGAACCCCATGAGGATAAACTTTGATATACCATAAAAGCGGTGGCCGTTGAGAGGGAGGGTATTTACACCAATCTACCCAAAGAAACTTGCATTCGGAATTTAGTCAGTTGCCCGTTAAAACCAACTACGCGCTGGTTTTTCTTCTTTGCCAACTCTAACTAATGAACTCAAGCGGCCAGCCCGTCCGGCTTTGGGCGCAGCTGGACTGACCCAGGTTTTTTCAGGGATGGCCAAGGTCAGCGGTGGGAAAGCAGTTTCCTAAAGCCAAACCGGTCCCGGCCTGGGTCGCCCGCAGGCGGAAGTTTTTGAGTGATAACTTGTGTTTCCTTACTAGGAAAGAGTTTGTTATTTAACAGAATTGTTCATAAAACTCGATTTTTGTAATCCCCCAAGTACTGACTGCCTCCTGCACATAACCAAATTCCACTGTACCCTGCAAAGTTGCCCTCCCCCATAACTTCAAACATTCTGCTGACTTAATAGCGTTTCTAGTGAGACGATTCTGCCGATATAGCAGCATCGCCTACATATCTAGCGGCTTTACCATCCATCTCCCCCGCACATCCGGCACTCCCAGCGCCCTCCCAATACACCCAGCCCCCCCCCCGAAGGCTTTTTTCCGATGGGCTTACGAATCCAAAGTGCATTGCCGAACCCCCCGTCGAAAGTGAACTGGGTAACGACGGTGATAGCTATAACGATAGTTATTGAGAGAGCGATCGAGACAACGATAGCCCGAGCATGTCGAGCAGCGCCTCGCGACTTCCAACAAATACCATACGCCGCAACAATAGATATCAAGAGTATAGATGTGGAAACGCAAAGATGAGGGTAGGAGATAAGAAATAAAATATAGAGTCTCAAGTAGAGACGGACACTTCCTGTCACCAAATCCACCCAGGAACTATCGTCGACAGTGTCATAAATTGACTAAACTATCTGGTGGCATCCACAAACTCTGCAATTAAGGAAACGCTCCGCGAGTGATTACCCATGCATCTACTCGCAATACACCGATTTTTTGAAGGTTCAACTGCTCGCCGACTGGTGGCCCATTATACCCGCTCACTGCGCTACTCCCCTCACTACCCCCGTTTCAGGAGAAACCCGTGAGCTTGTTTTCTAACCTAGCATGCGTTCTGATGCGCCGGGGCTTTGGGGTTTACCAAATCGGGTTGGGTATCGGCCTTGCTTAGGTTATTTCAGGCTCCAGAGAGTAAACTCGAGTTGCCTAATTAACCCGGTAAATCTTACAACCTTAGGAGTGTTTCTCACTGTCACTGTGGGGACCGCCGTGGCCCAAGGAACCGGAAAGCGAGACCCACTAGGAGAATAGTGATGAGGGGTACCTATATCCCGCTTGTCAACGCGGGGCCCAGCGTCCAAGCCCCGGTGCTTATAGAGATCTCAGGATATCACACTCTAGGAATCTCTCACCAGTTCAATATATGGATATAGAGTAAGTCCCCTTACACCAAATCTAGGTATCCAACAACCAGAATTTATCATGATTCCTCCTCATATCTAACCAGCTAACTTATTGATGAGGCTTTTTCTCCTAATACCAAGAATCTTTGCTATAATCTCCACCTATCTGCATCTCCAATCAACTAGTATGTCTCCAGTCCGGATCCTCCTTCAAGAGAGAGAAGCTGGTCCATCCTGTGGAATGGCCAATTGGCCAATATCTATTGGCATCGCCAGTGGTGCTGCATTTGGAGACTCGGTTAAAGCTTTGGGATTTCGAGGGAAAAGACATTTCAAAAACAGGGACAAACCGCCACTGTTGCTAAATAGACAGTAAATGATTTTATTTGATAGGGATAAGTTCAGAAGTTGTTAAGTGATTTTGTCCTTTTCAGACGTGCAAAGCGTTGTTTTCGATCATTGTTCAAATCTTTTCCCCTCCACCCCTCTCCGCCCCCTCATGTTTATGAACCTACCTGTCTTTTTTTTTTTTTTTAATAACGACAGTCTATGACTACTAACTTTCACCCCCGCATGACAGCTTGAAAAAAACCTATCAGATAGTAAGCTTGTATGATGGTAAATTGACCATTTTTGGACCTTCAGGCCCACATAAAAACTTCAAAGCATGGCAGTACGAGCGTAATTACTCCCATCCTAGTAACCGGTTGGCCTGTCGAAGCTGACTATGCATCTCAGAGGAAAATATCGCATATGCACGGACACGCAGCCAAAGAAGCCATGACGGATTGCGAGCATGCATTTTGTATGTGGGGAGGGAATAAAAATACATTTTCATACACCACGATCAGTGAAACCAGCGAGAGTATTCTCATCCTACTCGAGTAGTCACCCATCACCAATTCCAGAGTAGTGAATCTCCAGACTCCACAACTTGACCTACAACAGAGCGGTGAAGTTAGTTGCGGTGTATCTTTGATATTTGACCTCGCAGCCTCGGGCAGTGCACGCTACAGTTCCATTCTACTAGGAATATTTTGTTCGGCCAGTTGATACAATATCAATCATGGATCCCGGTTGCGGCATTTTTCAGCTACTGTGATACTATATTATAGTCTGGTAGTTAAGCGGTCGGAAAAGTGGCCAGAGATTGCGCGACCGCCGGCACAGTATCGAGAGTGAGGGGGTTACGAAACAAACCCGCTCTCATTCGTTTTTGGGCCATTGCCAATCGAGGGGTGTACTGTACTGTACAGTACTCATAAGGTCACGAAGTTAATTTGCACAGAGAAGAGGGCTCGCCTGACTTTTTTCTCGCTTGAAAAAGTGAGTTGCGATCGGTGATAATTAGTCCATTGGGAGGGTTACACAATCCGGATTCGGCAAGTAATAGACGAGTTCGCCTCTCATCACCCCCGGAATCTGAGAGCAGTAGGACACCGGAGCCAGTGCTTGCCAATTCAGAAAGTGTGGGTTGTGCCCCAACCCGCAGCGCGTGTGCAATCCCGCTCCACCAAAAGCTGCAACGCCAACCACGAGGAACGGAACTACAGCAACCCAAAGGAACCCCAGATGAGTTCATATTGTAGCATGAGATGCGGTGAGGCCGATAACTGAACAGGGGTTCTGGCATTTGTTGGTACGAGTACCGGCAGCCGGTACTTAGGGGATCGTCCGGGTTTAAGGACAATAGACACCCGCTGAATCGACTACTGATAAGACAAACCCCGGTCACTACTCTATGAAGAAAGGGAATGAAGAGAATTCCTTTATCAATAGAAAAGAAGGAACCAGGGGTGAAGTGAAAGAAAGGAAAAGAAATCGGTGAACAGAGAGAAAAAAACCCTCGAAAAACACAGAATTGGTGAGATAAATCGCCAATTCACAAGAAAGCCGAAAATGAAGAAAGCTCACCGATACCACAACAGAAGACGAACAAAGAAAATTTTGCTTCACGGTGTGAAAAGTTTTCTTCCACGATGTTGTGGTTGAGGTGATCGTCTTCTCCTTAGAAACTAGCTACGTTAGCAATCCCATTCCAAATCACTTCCACCTATTTCCACCTTCTTGACGGAAACCCTTTGTTTCCCCCACTCATCATAAATAAATACAGAATTCCCGTAAAATTGAAAAAATACATTTAACCATCCCACATTACCGGCAGTTTTGTGCCTTTACGAGTACCGTATCCTGGCAGGCGTGCCTTGAACCTCAGTGGAATGTGGTGCGCCCGTAGCTGGGGTCGTACAGATTGAAAATTTCCCCCCGCCAGGGCAGCGGTATTCAACCGTGGGAGGATAGGAAAATATGTCTATTGGCTGCTTGAAAATACTTGTAACTTATGGTAGCTACCGATTGGATGAATATCCAATAGTTTCCTGAGCTGCTAATATCACACGGATAATTGAGCTACGTGAGCAGCCAGAGCCGCCCGCAGCCGAGTTTCACGCAGACAATTTTGCGCCTAGAGAGAAAGGTCGCCTCCGCACTCTCCAATCTTCATTCTTCTTCTACTTTTCCTCACCTGGCTGACAATTACCTTTGCGAGTATCGAAGATCACATTCAGTTCCTATACCGACGTCGACCAAACCCAACCTCTTACAATTCAACAATTAATCGATCAATAAGATGGGCAATCTGCTATCACTGCCAGGGTAGGGTCCTCATGGTTACTCGTGTTTATTTGAGGTTATCGACTAATGCTATCTGCTATGGATCTGGCTCCCCGGCAAACAGATATGTTCGAGGTAGCTACAGTGGCAACGATGGTTCCAACAATACCTTTGGCTCTACGGTCATCACGAACAACAATAATTATTACAGCCACCGGGGCAGAGACACCCGAGGACTATACCCAAATTTTGCAACACCTATACACGCCTGGATCTGGATACAAGTCACACCGAAACCGGGTTCCAAAGCCAGCCAAGGGAACATGCACTTGGGTTACGGATCATCCAAAGTATAAGGAATGGTTGGAAAATAAAACTTCTGGTCTCCTCTGGCTATCGGCGGACCCGGGTTGCGGAAAATCCGTCATTGCTTCATATCTAGTTGGGCATCTTGAGACCCGATCCGACGCCATCGTTTGCTACTTCTTTTTTAAGGATGATAACGAGGAACAGAAGAGCGCAACGTTTGCTCTTCGCGCTATTCTACACCAGCTTTTTGTGCAGAGACCCAATCTCTCCAGTTATGCCAAGAGAGCGTTTAAGGCTGAAGGCAGCAGGTTTGCGGCGGAAGCAGATACACTGTGGGATATTTTAGTTGAGGCGGTGACTGAGGGGGAATGTGGCGATATTATTTGCGTGGTCGATGCATTGGACGAGTGCGAGGAACTAACCGTAACTCCGCTTATCCATCACATAACCAGTCTCCGGGAATCACAACCTTCTGCTGTACCGTTGAAATTCCTTGTTACAAGCCGCCCGTACCACAGAATCGAGACAGAACTTGGCTCACCGGGAACGACGATCCGGCTAAAGGGGGAGGAGGAGGCCAACGCCATTACTGATGACGTTGCTCGTGTCATAGATGAGGGCATCAAGAAACTCGAGCTACATTGGGGACGGGTCGGAGGACTAGAATACTTGCGCGATCTTCTCAAGTCGTCTGCCGACCGGACATTTCTTTGGGTTTCGCTCGTTCTAAAGATCTTGAAGGCTAGTCAGGATGACTCGCCAGATGAATTTACCAACATTATCACCACTGCGCCGCGTGATCTAGCCCAATTTTACACCAATATTCTCGATAAAAGCACAGACCCCGTCAAAGCAAGACGAATCTTGAATATCGTAGTAGCAGCTGCAAGGCCTCTCACACTTCAGGAGATGAATATTGCATTCAGAATTAGGCGGGATCACACGACTGTCAAAGACCTCGGAGATCTTTCCCCTGGGTTCGAAAAGATAGTGAAAAATTTATGCGGTCTTTTTGTGCGGGTTATTGATGGGAAGATTTACCTTGTTCACCAGACTGCGAGGGAGTTCCTAATTAAGGAGTCCTCATCGGGTCAGGGAAACTGGCAGCACACTATGTGTTCCATGAATTCTAACTTCATAGTGGCTGATATTTGTCTCTCGTATCTTTTGCTAGAGGACTTTGAAAACGACCCGTTTCCTGTGGGCGTTTACAACCGCCCTATCTGGGAGGAAGACGATGAAGCCAATGAGGAAGGGGAAGATTACCTTAAGAAACACGCCCTTCTCGATTACGCAGCTACCCATTGGCCTAGCCACTTCCAAGATTCTCGGGGCCGACAGATGGAGTTATTCGAGCTTGTTCACCTGATTTGCGAGCGTGGATCTAACCGTTTTCTAACATGGTTTAAGGTGTTCTGGCGAAGAAATCACTGGCGTGATCGATTCCCTGACGATTTTACAAATTTGATGGTAGCATCGTGGCTTGGGCAGGGGGAAGTAGTGGAGCGGATATTGGAGGAAGGGAGAGATTTAAATGCTCGATCCAGAGAATATGGCACCGCATTGAATATAGCAGCTCTCCGAAGAGATAATGTCGTATCCAAAATGCTATTGGAGAAAAACATTGTCGCCGATGTCGGAGGGAAGGGGTACAACATCTTGGATGTGAATATTCCCCTTAGTATCAAAGTAATAGTGCATGGCTGACAGCAAACTCAACTGGTTTTGCAGATGGTATGTGGGTTTACTGTGACCGCAGAGAGTGAGAGCTGATTGGGCACATATTGCATTACAGAAGGTAAGTTGAGGTATGGCATGACCAGACCTTGTTATCGGAGTGGTGTTGCTGATACAGGAGGTTCTGGTGCGATAGAAAGTAAGTGAACTGACTACATAGGAGTCATCTGAAACGGATAACAACTAATTTCTGATTAACGAACGAGAGTAGAGTGTAAGTCAGCCAGTAAAGTGGATAACAGAGTGAGGTTTGCTGAGCTAAGGCGCAGGAGGTGCGCGACCGGAGTTATTAATTGGTTAAATCAAGTTATGGATAACTTACGATTTTCATGGCGGTGTAGCTCGTACGTGAATGTCTTAGGCGAATTTCTGGCTACAGGGAATTGCTGACTCAACCATGGGATGTGCTACAGGAAGTAAGTTATCAAGTTTAACCACGGTTGAGGTGCAAGGCAGTTGCTAACCTCCAGCTCTCTGATTATTGTAAAGGGTCAGTGACCATAATTCAGCACGGTTCAGAGGGGAAGCCGTTAGTTAACCTTTGGATCGCTATGGGTTATAGTATGTAAGTGAACACGACCAACCACAGGCCTTGGATGGGTCAATTGCTGACCTCTGGACCGCTGCGCGTTGTAGTGTGTAAGTGAACATGGCCACCTACGGATCTTGGGCTAGGCAATTGCTGATCAATGGATCGCTGTGCATTGTAGTGTGTAAGTGAACACGAGCAACCATGGGCCTTAGGCGAGACAATTGCTGACCTCTGGACTGCTGTGCATTGTAGGAAGTAAGTTAACATGATCAACCCAGGCCTTGGACGAGACAATTGCCGACCTCTGAACCGCTGTCCATTGTAGGAAGTATGTGAACATGATCAACCACGGGCCTTGGGCAAGACAATTACTAACCTCCGGACCGCTGTGCATTGTAGTCTGTAAATGAACATGATCAACCACAGGCCTTGGGCGAGACAATTGCTGACCTCTAGACCGCTGTGCATTGTAGAGAGTAAGTGAACATGATCAACCACAGGCCTTGGGCGAGGCAATTGCTGACCTCTAGATCGCGGTGTGCTCTAGCGTGTATGTGAACAAGGCCAACCACGGTTATGAGATTTAGCAGTTGCTGACCTTTCGATTATTGTGTGTTGTAGACAGTAAGTGACCAAAATCAACCACGAGTCAGGGATAATTCAATTGCTGATCGTGCTCTAGAGAGTAAGTGAACAACACCAACCACGATTTTAGCCTTCTGGGTGAGACCACTGCTGACCTCTAGATCGATGTGTGCTTTAGCGAGTGAGTTAAGATTATCAATCACGAGGACGAAGCCAGGCAATTGCTAATCTCTCGCTCGCTGTGTAATGCAGGATGTAAGTGAACAGCTACCTCTGGTTCTCGGCAGGGACAATTTCTGACTACTAGTCTCCTCTGTGTTTGTAGATCGTAAGTGAACTAGATCAACCACTATTTTGGCCTTAGCTAATTGCTGAACCCTTGCTCGCCCCGTATTGTAGGATGTAAGTGGGCAAGACCAACCGCAGTTCCGGGACGCCACAGTTGCTAACCTGCTACCCCGGATTCTCGCAAATGGTAAGTGGTCACTCATTTTCTCCATTACCCCCCATATGCTGATCTCGCTCACTTTCTATTGCAGCTTGTACGTTATCCACATTGATTAGGACTTGTATTAACGCTGCTGATTCCGTCCTACCTTCACGCTTGTGCTCCTCCATAGGATGTAAGCCTCATGAATCTCCCCATCCTACCTCCTCTCACGGCTAACTACATTATCTTTCTCTCTCGCAGTTTGTATGTAATCCTCCATCCCCTCCCCTCCCTGTTGTAATTGATGCTTACCTGCAATTGTGCCGTAGCTCGTTCGTAAATCTCTTCCCTCTTCCTGCTTCTCCTACTAATAAACCGTGCGCCCAACGACCATTCGGATATCCCAGAAAGTGAGTAATGTAACCCCATTGCTACGAACCACTGTCAGCACTCTGGTATTCGCTAATCGTTCTCGTAGCCTGTGAGTTGTTCGAGCATGTTATCTAACCCCCCGTTTCTCATTATGCTTAACTTCACGCTAGTTCTGCATCCAGGACACGCATGACCCCGATGCCTCACCCGGTCAGAGTACGACCCACTTGTCCTAGGAGAAGAGCCCGATCACCGGTGCGTATTTTCTTGTGATTTTCACCCAATACTCTAATATCTTAGTCATTGTTTAACGCATTAGTACTATCGCTACTGCCTCGACGTTCTCGTCGCAATGCCTTCCTGTATCACGCGCTCATATACCCGCCGGATGCGTATTGCGTGAGTGTGGGACAGCTTGGATAAAATAGGTTTGTAATATGTTGAGGTCAGTGGGCTAGATCCGTACCAGAACTGCCGGAGGCTGTTGGAGAAGCTTTTCATGGTTTATTTCTCGAGTTTCATCATATTTTTTCCCATTCCAAACCTGCGCTACTTTCCCTCGCTCATAGCCTTTCTTTATAAAAACCTGGTATCTTTTCACTCTTTTCATTCCATCATCTCGGATCGATTTATGCGTTCATTTATCTCCTCAGAAAATATCAATCTCCACTCATTCTTATGTCGCCACATCTGTTGCTCCCGAATATAAGTGAATATACCGGCATTCCAAAGCCTACATACTTTTATAATCATGTAGCAGATCTTACATCTGTAACGTCTCTTGCGGTGGACTCCCATCACCCATTCAATGTCTACAGGTGCCCAGCCACTATGTTTTTTAGCCTTTGCTATGGGGCTCATTGCTGCTAATATGATGCTTACTTCCGTGAGGAGTATCATATTCGTACAATGACAAAGGAATCCGCGGCAGTTGGTCAGTTGGTACCATAATATTATGATGCTGTATGCACATGCTCAAGCAACCACACACGCCCGCACGTCCGCCCGCCCCCCCC